>CM023458.1:46421081-46688288 GCA_013339765.2 Haemaphysalis longicornis
ATCGCTTTGTAATAAAGTTTTCGCAATACAGATATTGACTCCATGTAACTAAATAAGCAGATTTTTTGTGTCGAAAGAGTATGGTTAATTTAGTCAACTTAGCTAACGCGGAGATTCCGAACGTGCCGGAAAGAGTCTCACGTTACCACGTCGTGTTTTAGCAATATCATTAAAAAAAATAACGAATTTCACGACTGATTGTTGTCTCCAATATGTCTAATGCGCCATTTCCAAAGCGTCAAATATTTCGCTTTGCGAGTTAAAATTAATATGTGACCTAACCTCTGCTTCATGTGTTTCTTTAAAGAAATCTATGATCGTGCCTTCTTTCCTGTTCACATGCAAGCCTATATCAATGATGTCAACACGCCGTACTTTCGTCGACGTCTTCACGTGAAATGTGCGCTATAGTTTTTCTGCAATGTGCCATGGACAATGTCTTTATAAAAAACTTTAGACAATGGGTTCTACTTGACAAGAGAAAGAGATAGAGTGTTACTTTATGGGAAGAGAATGAAGAAGTCGACTCAGCCGATAACAGCCTCTCGGGTTGAGGGCACTTCTACCAAGACTGAGTCTAGGAGGAGGATAGACATAGAAGAGGATAGCCAGAAAAAAGATAGAAATGGAGAAGAAGATTATGGTTAATAAGCCGCGCAGCATCGAAACCATCACAGCCGGTCCGGGAGTCATGTGTCCTTTAAAAAATTCACGCCAATCCGCCATGTGAATGTGGTTGGAAAGCAAAGCTGTAAATGGCACCCACAACGATTACCCATGAGGCGTCACTTAAATTCCCTCACGTCGCTCTACAAATAGTGAAACCAGAGAGAAGTGAAATGCGTTTAACCACACCCGTTGTTACTTCAAATAGATGTTTTTTGGTAAGTATTAAATCAATGCATGATGTATGAATGGTGGTTAGTTGAGTTGTATTGGTGTAGCTCATGAGTGGGAATTTTTTTTACTACACTAAAGGAAGCTCAAACCCTGTGTTAGACGATCTCACTTTTCCGTTTCTGCCGCCGCGGACGGAGGCGACAAGATCGGCGGAATAGCAGGAAGGAGGAGCAGGATGAGGAGAAAGAAATACTTCTATTCAGATTTCTGAATGGCCCAGAGTGGGGTCCAGGGGAGTGATTCCTTTTCCAGACTGCGCGCCGCCTGTCCACCAGCTGAAGCTGGGTAGGTGGAGAATGGCTGAGCAGCAGCATCTCCCATTGGTTTTGTTGGGTAGTTGGCGGAACACGAGGAGGGTGCTCAGGACTAAAGTCGCACACCCCGCGTATGTGGTGGAGTGTTCCTACTTCTGAGCAAAATTTACATTCAGCGTCTTTGCGATTCGGGTGCGTTAAGGGAAGACACATCGGGTGTGGGAAGGAGCCGGATTGTATGAGCTGTAGGGTTGTTTGTTGTTCTCTGGAAAGGGCACGGTAAGGCGAAGGTAGGGTCTTTCTCTGAAGGCGATAATGCTGGGTTATGTCCCTGAACCTGACGAGCGGGTGACTGTCCTCGTGCAGCTCCAAAGCCGGGGAGGAGAAGAGGGGGAGGGTAAAAGCGAAGGCTTGTTGGTGGTGTGTTCGTTGCCATCCATTGAAGCGTCAGCGGGTGTCCAGATGAGCTTAATGGAACCGTTTGGAGAGTGTTTTTCTAGCACAGGCCGTGCAGGTCGAGACATCAGACCCGAATGGTAATTTTGGTAGGCTTTGGGAAGCGGTGACTACATTCCGAACCCCTGGTTGAGTGAGAGCCAAGGAGATGGCTGCCTCTTCTGCTGCCGTCATGCCTTGGGTGTTGAGTGAGGCACATGCAAGGAGGTTAGTTCGAGAGGTAGCCATGATGATGGCGTACTGCTGCTCTCGATGTTGGGAGGCGCTGTGTAGATGATTCATGATCGCCACCGAGGATGGGGTCGAGTGCTTGAGCCCGTCCTTGTCAGCGACCCACGTCGTGTGAGGGGTTCATATTTTTAAGCAAAGGGAGAATCTTTAGTTCTTGTCCCGAAGAGTCAGTGAGTACATCAAGTATAGTTACATTCTATGCTGGTTATCAAGGAGTATTTGAATGTGTTCCTTGATGTGTCGTTGGGTGTGAGGGCGGACGAGAAGGAGCTGTGATTTCTTGCGTGAACACTGGAGGCCACACGATTTAGAACATTTGCGTACTAGAAGTGAAATGACAGGCGTTGGTGTGAGCGTCCTTTATTTTTTGTAATTTCTAGCACACCCACAAGGCACGCGCAGGGCCGCTAGACGTGCTGTGGGCGGAGCGCCCAGCGGCGCGAGAGTTCGCATGATGCTATCACGTGGCATTTAGCGAGAATGCAGGGGATAAACCCGTGTATGCGATCGGTGAGTACACCACCTGCCTTCCCTGTCTCCGCTTGGGCTCGTAGCTAAATCGGTGAGACGACGGGCTCTCGCTTTGGTACTGTATTAGTTCCAGGTTCAATTCCTGGCGGCGCCAGGAGATTCTTTTATTTCTTCGCGGGGGTTTTCTGGTGACACCAATGGTCGCGAAAGGACCCTTGGGGGGTAGAGGTAAAAATCTTTCTTTAAAAGTCGAGCAGGCACGGGACGCTTTTTTACGATTTGAAGAGTAACCTTCCGGAAACAACACGTTTGAAGAGGTGCATGAAAACTGCCCCAGGTTCGCACACGACGCTCTAACCGCTTATAGAGCCTGCGATAGCTTAGGACACTCGCGCAGTGCATGCGCGAATGTCTGTATTGCAGTGTGCAGGCAGGTGAACTTGCGATGCCGAGCCTGTGGCTTTCTTCTGCTCAGAGGTTACAGCCAATTCGTAGACGAAGGAGACTCAATGTCCCCCAAAACAAAAAAACTGAGCAGTGGCTTAGCTCGGCTATGCCAGGACATACGTAGCGTGAGCTAAGGTTCAGCTGGTTATTTTTAGCTTTCCTGGTTGTCTAGGATCAGCTTGATTATCATGCTTACCGCTGCTTCACTGACACACACACGGTATACGCATTATCTGACGCATGTATATTTATGAAGCGGCTCCGGCGCAGCGTCACCAATCCCCCCAGAGCTAAGCTGGTTCCACAGGCGCACGCCGGTGTTGCTGCTACTCTCGAGCCATCGGTTCCACACCCGGCCACCCCTCGCATGATCAAGTGGACCGGGCCACCCCATGCGGAACAGAGGTAGGCGAAGACGCTGGGCGTGTGGGGTGTGTGAGAGACGCCAAGCAGCGAGCAACGTTCTGTGCGCCGTGTGACGTCACTGCTCCTCGCGCATGCGCAGCACGGCTCTCCAGGAGCCACGTGAAACTGCTTAACCTCGGCCAGTGTAGCTCACGCTACAAAATGTCACTTCTTTCATGTGTTCGGCTTCCAGTGCAGATACGACATCAGCGATGCTGTTGGTAATGCATGGAGTTGACAAAATCCTGATAAGCCAAGCATATGAGGAGTGAGGCATCATGGGAGGCAACGATTGCAAGCCGCCAACAGCGAGAAGAATCGTGAGAAGAGGGGGAAAGGTCACAAGGCGACAATGGACAGTTTTTAACAGCACACCTGTTTAGACCGGCACAAATTCGTTCGCCGTAGACAGAAAGCACCGCAGCCTAAAAAAAATGTGGTTGAGAAGTCCCGGGAATCGATCCCTGGACCGTTATACCATGAAACCCCCAACCTAACCTGAACGCAACCCCAAAGACCCTAGGGGTACGAGTTAGCAGCGTTGCGGAACAATAACTTTTGCCGCCGAATGAAAAGAAGAAAAACGCTTCCCGTGGCCGGAATCAAACTTGGGTCTCTCGCGTTATGAAGAATTCGGGGCGCACAGAATTTCCTTTGATTTCGTTGCCCGGGTGTTGGCTTTCAAATTGGTCGCATGTTTAGCGCGTGCTCACGCCATCCACTTTCAGAGAGATACCAAAACCTGCGGAAGAAGTGACCTGGGCGCGTATGGGCATTTCCTAGTCAGCGCAACCAAGTGACGCATGGCGCCATCTAGGGGGCATTGTTGAAAGCTATGGCCGTAGGCCATTGTGGGCCCTGCAAGTGTATATATCCTCGGAACCGCTGGGTTTCGTAGTGTAGTAGTTCCGCCCCTGCGAAGGACACATCCTAACCCGGATTGAAATCACTTTACCCCTTTTTTTTCATTTTCAAGGGTTTGTCATATTTTAATATAACATTTGTTATCACGCATATAATCCATTTATGTCATCTTTATGCATTACAAATGAGATTCCGGGTATTTTCGTTGCCTTTTGGTTAGTTTCAGCTACTGCTTCTTGAACGTTTTTTGCGGATTTCGCCCTTTAAGTTCGGTTTCGGCTATTTCAGTTGAATATATTTCTACACCGTGGTTTTCCACCATTGCAGGTCCGTTTTGGCTGTTATTTATTTCAGTTCCGGTGGTTTTGTATGCTTTAGGTACGTTTATGCTGTGAAATAACCGCCATAAGCAAGCACAGGTGACGGCTGGCTGTACTGACTAGGAAACGCATATACGTGACCGCGGCTTCCCATTCATGGAAAGCTTTCAGCGGCACGTTGAGAGATGAATATGAGGTGATGACAAATGGAGCGGAAACTTGGCGGTTTATTAAAACATTCCAACGCAAACTTTGGGCGGCTCAACAGGGCCATAGAACGAATAATGATCCCAGTAACACTTAGGGACAGTTAACTACCTTTCTTGATCGAAGAACAAACTAGAGTACAAGATCATATAGTTTAAATAAGCAAAAAGAAATAGAATTCGGTTCCCTGGCCGCTTTTCTTGAGGCGGCGAAAAGTGAAAACGGTGTGTGTACGAGTTTTGGCACGCGTTAAAGATCCCCAGGAGGTCACAATTATTCCGGACCCTCCACTACGGCGTGCCCATCGCATGTGTAGCGTCGGCACGTTAAACCTCACAATAAATCAACTAATTAGGTTAAATGACAAACAGTGGACAACCAGGGTCACAGAGTGGACACGGAGAGACTGCTTTAGAAAAAGAGGATGGCCAATTACTCAATGGGCGGACGAAATAAGGAACTTCGGAGGCAAAGAATGGACTCAAGCGGCGCGGGACAGGAGCGGTTAGAGGTCGATGGGAGACGCCTTCATTCTGCAGTTCACATAGTGGGTTACTGCTGCTGATGATCATGGTGCAACACCCCGGCCTCCGACGAAAGGAGAGGGGCCACCAGCTCTGCAATTTCTCCAGCCTTTCACCACCAGTGCAAGCTGCGCCAATTTTTTATTCGGTTTCTCAGATAATACGGATCGCTTCAACAGAAATCTTGCAGGGGATGATTGCTAATACATTGCTTTATTTGGTTATTTGCACAATCATGAGTTTACTTTACGGACCCAATGTGCAGATTCCTTAATAATCAGTGCCTGGGGCAACTGCCCAGGTTATAGGAGCACTGCCAGGCAATTCCAGTTCATTTCATTTATTAGGTCATTAAGGGCCCGAAGGCATTACATACAGGAGGGGGGGGGCAATACATATAGGGAATACAATGAAGTATGAGATATATACATCTGGGCATCGAAAAAGAAAGGAAAATAGTGACTGACATGCATCAGTCAGCACAACGAACAACATCAAAAAAGGCAGATAACACGAAACAAATACCGAATGCACAGGTTCAGTTATAATACAAGAAAAGATAGAAAAAGAAAAGACAAGCAAGAGCGATTGCACAAGTTTCAACTAGTAAGGACTATGAATCGGCATTAATGTTTGCAGTGTCGATAATGGTCGTACAATTTTTTTCGAAAGATGCGGGGTCAGTAGATGATACTATATTGTCGGGTAGCGAATTCCGAAGGGTGTTTCCATTGGGAGAAGAATGAACTTGTGAACGCTGATCTCCGACCGGGTATGTGTGCTATCGGCTGGGTGTGATTTAGGCGCGCTGTCGTGCGGTGGGATGGTTTTAATAATTCGTGCCTGGATTTTGGCTGATAGTACGCCCCATGAAGGAGGCATAAACGTGCGATATGGCGGCGCGATACAAGTGACGGAAGGGAAATGGACTGTTTTAAAGATGTGGCGCTAGTACCGGAGGACTATCGGGAGGGGACAAAGCGAGCTGCACGATGTTGTATGGATTCTAGGTTTGTGGTCAGGTATGCTTGTGATGGATGCCGGATTGACGAATGTCCGAATACAGTAAGACCGAATGTCCGAATGTCCGAATACAGTGGGAGTCGCCTTATATGCAGCGATACTTCCACAACGGCATGGTGCTTTGGCGAAGCCTTTGGCTCGTTGCCTGCTTATCACCTGTTTTCGAAATCACATGAATTACCATTGATGGCAACTACACTGGTGCCTAACATGGCTTCAGCTGATGCATGGGGATTTCTTCGAAATAGGAAGCTCTTGCTTGCTTTTTGCATTCATGTGGCTGTTTTTCTAAATTATTTTTATCCCTCTATCATGTAAGCCGAATCATTACCTCTGCATAGTTTTTGCACACACAATAGAAATTTTATACATACCTGCAAATGAAACATCGCTCCGAACCTGTAACTATTGTTTTGAACTTCTAAAATATCTAATTCAAGTCGGGTTTTCATGCACTTCAGTAGTTGCTGCGCATCCAACAGCTCTCCCCAGTTCAAGGCGGTCCCATATCGCAGTTGAGTCGTTCGATACCGAATGTTTTGGTAGTTGCGTTCTACTTGAAGGAATTACAAAGGAGGGATGTTACCGAGAAATTCCGAATTCGTTGGTGCGGTACACACGTCTCACCGAGTTTTATAACTCACTACAGTCCATACCAAAACTCCGCAGCATTGTAGAAATGCTAGCGGGTATGCTTCGCATGCATATTTTATTAATTTCGCTTGCCTTCTTATATAATTCCGCAGGTGTGCCTAAATCGGATTAAAGATGTTGTTTTTACTGTGTTTTCTTCGACTGCACTGTGAATTTTGCGCGCATCTTTATATGAAAACCGAGGAGTTGACAAAAAGCTATAAGCATGAAATAAGCTCCAGGGCGCCAGCATTGCCAGCGCATGCGGTTTCCACAGGAGGTTGGTTCATAAGCAGCCTGCGTAAGGCAAGCGAACTTCGCATGGTGACAATTTATCGGAGCTTGAGGCAATCGCCCAAAGGTTAGTGATAGTGGCAAGGGTTCTATACTGTTAGGCCGCGTCAGCGCCCTCCGCGGCGTCAACAGCCGCTGTGCAAATAGACGGTGCAGTGGTTAGGTTTGGTCACCGCTCCCGTGGTTCGTAAACTTAAGCTCATTGCTGCTCACCCAAGTATCGGCGGAGGCTGCTTCCAAACCATTTTATGTTTCGCTAATATATTAGGCGCAAACGTTTAGAACCTGGGTGTTTTATTGTGACATGAAATTGAACATACTTAAAACTGTAACCGACATTTTTCTTAAAGCACAAATATAATTATTACTTTACCGCCTCATTCGCGCCGTCTTCGAGCAGTTTCCCCTTGGCCAACAAGTGTCCCAAATTTCACAGAACAGCAGGGCAACCTGTGTAACCCGCCTGTTCGCCCCGAAAGAAGACGACGACCACAAAGAAGAAGAAGACTTGCTCATCCAGCACGTCGCCGCCAACCTTCTTTTGTTCTACAAGCGGAAGCTTTTCGACGGCACCACTCTTCTGGCCAGGACAATTCCTGCTCTGTTCACTCCCGCACCCGACGCCCTTCGACAGCCCCTTCCGAAAGGACCGCCTTTTCTTCTTGTGGAGTCGAGAACGCCTGAACCTTGGCTGCAAGCTTCATCTGCAGCGCCTGGTAAGCAAACGAATTTCTTTTTACGGCGATGGGTTTGCGAGTGTTGATAAGAAAACTGATAATTAAGCTGCTTTTTGTAAAGGCATGTAAGATGCATCATGTTGTGTGGCTCGCGGGAAACGTATTGCCGCCACAGTTAGGCGGCCCTGAAGGCTCACATTACAGCTTTGACAAAGAAGCCGCTGCCACACATCCAACTTGTATTGTTACGAATTTGCAATCCCTGCCGGTAATTGGTATGCCGTAAGAATATTTCCTCTTTGACACAGTTTAACTAACACGTTTTGAGAACAGAATGCCTTTTCCCGATAGGTTATCCTTCGGCAACAGCTGCAGCCATTTTAGAGATTGCCCTTGTGAATCTGGTGCTTCATGGTGTCAAGCTATCATTAATTAATGGTGCGAAACAAACGTCGGCTAGGGGCATTCGAACCAACATTAAATGTTTGATCTCGAGCTCATCGTTATCACACAAATAAATGATGCAAATCTGGGGATAGAACCCAGAGAACGTTTGTACAAAAGTGATAATAAACGTTTGTCTTCGCGTTGGCTTAACACTAATTTAGAATTTTTTTTACTTTCCATTTTACTTCTCCTCAACAATATTTTTGTGTGCGCAATTAGGCCATGCAAACGCACTCACTGAGCTGATAAAAGGCGGTTCACGATAAGTTTATTAAACGCCGTTACACCAAAGAAATTTTCCTTGTATAGAATACTGCGTTCATTGTCAAGTCATCTATATTGTTTAACTAGCCATGGCACCACCCTAATCTCCAGATATTTCTATTCGATGTTGTCTTCTGCGTGATTAGTTACAAAAAGCTCGTATTTATGTTGCTGTCGTTCTGCCTCTTACTGGGTTTGGATCCTGTTGTTTTATTAGTATTTTTCGCGGGTGAATGACTACCTGTCAAGAATTTGCTTGTTCCCGCTTAATGGCAACATTTGTCGCAAGAATGGCACCATGGATACCGTTCATAGTGACCCATTGACTCCCTACCATTGTACTTAGGTTGGTATTGCCAAGCATATACCCTGTTGAACAAAAGTGTGCAGCGGAAAAAAGTGAACGTACGAAGAGCGATGACACGAACATCCGAAGGAAGGAGACACAATCTCTCCATTGTTATTCACAGCATGTTTACAAGAAGTATTCAAGACATTGGACTGGGAACAGGTGGGAGTAAAGGTTAACGGAGAATACTTCAGTAACCTCACATTTGCTGATGACATTGCCTTGCTAAGTAACTCGGGGGACTAATTGAAAGGCATGCTTACAGCACTGGACAAGCAGAGTAGAACTTTGGGCCTCAAAATTAATATGCAAAAAACTAAAGTAATATTTAATAACCTCGGAAGAGCACAGCGGTTTCAGATAGGTGGCGAGGCAGGGGAACTGGTAAGCGGATATATCTACTTAGGCCAACGTGTGACCCCGGATCCCATTCGTGAGGCAGAGATAATTAGAAGAATAAGAATTGGGTGGAGTGCATTAGCAGGCATTCTAAGATAATGAATGCAGGCCTACCATTTTTCCTGAAGAATAAAGGTTATGACTGCTGCATCTTTCCGGTACTCACCTACGGGGCAGAAACTTGGAGGCGCACTAAAAGGGTTGAACTTAAATTGAGGACGACTCAGCGAGCGACGGAGCGGAAGGTGGTAGGTGTGACATTAAGGGACAAGGAGAGAGCGGAGAAGGGTCAGAGAACACACGCGGATTAAGGACATATTAGTATAACTTTAGAAGACGAAATGGGTTTGGGCAGGGCATATAATGCGAAGGCAAGATAACCGTTGGCTATTAGGGGAAGATATGGTATTCTTCAGGCAGGCAATCAAGGCAGGGGGCGGCGGAAAGTTAGATGGGCAGGTCAGATCAAAAACTTTGCTCAACAAGATGGTAGCAGTTAGAACAAGGCCGGGATATTTAGAGGTCTATGAGAGAGGCCTTTTAATTTTATTTATTCTACCTTAAAGGCCCGTAGGCATTACATAAAGGGGGCGGCTTACAAGGTATAACAAAACGCAACAAAACTCAAAGTATTGCTTGGGAATGGGTGAGTTGGTTCATGATCGCTGGAAAACCTTCAGCTGGAACGTACGGAACGAAGGACGGTCGAGAGAAACACTGACACATGCTGTACGGCATTGTGCCCGTATTTCTCTGGACCGTCCTTCGTTTCCGTACGTTCCAGTTGAAGGTTTTCCAGCAAAACTCGAAGGGTACCAGGCGTAAACATTCCAAAAATTGATAATCCAAAACGTATGAAATGCGAAGTACAAAGTAAGCATTACCAACTGGAAATAAAAAGTAAAGGTAAAAGTGTTAAGCTTTCAGATCACAATGACAACAGTTTACACAGTACTTAAAAAGTACTTAAACCACTGGCAGGGAAACAGTACAATCGGTTAGATTGCGACATGTGACCTTTTACTATAATATTGCAAGTTACCATATTAATAGGTAGTTTATTCACAGTGTTATCCGATGGGGAAAGAAGCAGGCAATCATTTCAGAAGTGTGTCCGTGTATTGTTGCAATGGGGTGGCTGTGGTTTATGCGGGATGACGTTGTCTGTGTGATGACTGTAGGAGGACCTGCCGTGATTGAGGGTGTTAATAGAAAGCGTGCATGAGACACAATCGGGAAACGATACGACGAGATTCAAGTGACGACAGGTTCAATGATTCTTTTAGTGTGGTAACGCTGATATCGTTAGAGTATGGCGAGTAAATAAAATGGGCTGCGCGGTTTGGAATTCTTTCTAAATCGCTAGTAAGATATCTTTGTGAGCGGTGCCAGATTGACGAAGCATATTCTAGTTTTGGTCGCACATACATATTATAAGCTAACTGTTTATGTCGGGCGAGGCGAATTTGAAGCGGTGTAGTACCCGAGAGTGCCTGAGGCGTATGAAAAGATGAGTCGAATATGCGTTCACCATGATAGCAACGACGATAGATGCACTCCGAGATATTTGTATGATAGTGTGGGGCTTATGGGAACAGACCTTATGCTATAGGTATACTTTGAAGGGCTCATTTTGCGGGTGAATGACATCATTTTACATTGAGTTAGGTGTAATGGCATAAATAATTTATCACACCGAAATAGAATTAAATCGAAAATAATGTTGAAATTTAGCGCTGTTGTCTTGTTTATAGATTGGATAATATAAAACGGTCATCAGCAAAAAGTCTTTATTTGGATAGTACATTAGTGGGCAGGTCATTTATATATATTTGAAAGAGAAGTGGGGAGAGACAGGCACGCTGGGGGACACCTGACGCTACGCCAGATAGAGGTGAGTTGTAGCCATTAGCGCTAGTGAACTGCTTCAGGTATTTAAGAAAATTTTCTACCCAGGAAAATATTTTGGGAGAGATTTCAAGGTTACATAGTTTAGAGAGAAATAGCTTATGAAGAACATGGTCGAATGCTTTAGGGAAACCTAAAAATATGGCGTCAGTTTGAAGGATTCCGTCCAGGAAGTGAAATATATCATGTGTCAATTCCGCTATTTGTGTTTCGCACGGTAATAGTTTCCGAATACCATGTTGATGACCAAAGAAAAAATTGATGGATTTGAGATATGTCATTAGGCTTGACCCTAAGATGTGTTCGAGCATTCTGGATAGAATACTGGTGAAGGAAATATGTCGGTATTTAGCTGGGATGGCGAAGTTGCCTGATTTAAAAATGGGAATAACCTGAGCCTTCTTTCAATCGTCTGGGACGTTTCCTGTTAGTAATAATTGTGTGAAGACCAAGCAAAGTATCTAGCCTGAGACTGAAATGGTACTTTTTACAAATTTACTGTTACCACTGTCACAGCCCGGCGAGGTGCAAACTTTTAGATAGTTATTTGGTTAAAGTATTCCTTCTGGAGAGATTTAAATTCCTGGCATCACTACAGCTGCACGATCGGGCGGTGTTACGGTATCAGTGGTATTGGCAGAGGAAAACACAGACGAAAAGTGGTCATTTAGAGCAGAAGCGCACTGGGCGGCATCAGTTGGCTCTCCGTGAGTGTTTGTCAGGTCTATTCGATTAGACTGTGAAGTAGGGGACAGCATGCGCCAACATTTGTTGGTGTTTGATTGAAGAATTGATAGTAGGTGACCGGAAAAGAGTTTTCCTTTTTTTTGTAGCATTGAGTTCAGTTAAGTACTGTTTAGCGCATAAGCGGTAGCGCTCACAAGCAGTGGAACTTTGGCTTAGGTGAGTCATTGTGTACAAGCGTTTCTTTCGGTTATAGAGTAATTTTAGCTCTTTCTTAAACCAATGGAAGTTGGAATCTGATTTATAGGTGGTAGTAGGAATACATATTTTTTATGTTAAGCATTGTAGCCTTTAAAATTTAGTAATTAGAGTTGACACTTCGAGTTAGGTACGTATTCCTAAAGCTATCTAAGAAAGTTGGCAAGTTCGTGAATACTGGCGCAGAAAATTTCCTCTCTTCTAATCTGTGATTACCTTCCGTGTGTTTGATTTCTTTTTCGACTGGGAGGTGATGCAAATATTATTAGGTTGTGGTCACTCAGACCAGGGAGTGTATAATGGTTTTTATGTCGCCAGGGCACGAAGTTGGCAGGAGGTCTGGGATAGCGCAAGCTATGGCCTGGTGAAGAATAAAATCAAGTACAGTGTTTAAAAATTCTTGCTCTTTAGGCAGTGATCCATTCGACAGTGAAAGCAACGGCCAACTGATTGCTCGATAATTGAAGTCCCCGAATAAAAATATCGCTGCATTAGCCTAGTTTGCGGTGCTGTCTTGTGGGTGTGCTTGGCGAGCGACGACCTTCTGGCGCGTCTTTTTGGCAAATGTGCGACCACCGCGTTCCTGCTCCGTGGAGTGTACGGCAGACGGTTGCGTGGCGATGAACTGAGCTGGCGCCAACTGTCGGCGCTCATTGGCATCGTGACGCACTACTTCGCTTCACCTCTCGTAGACGGCAACACCACCTAAACGGAGGAGGTTATGGGAAGGATATACGGCGCTTTCATATAGCTGTCTCCGCTTCAGCTCATAGCGTAGTGGGTAAAGCGCTTGGTTACTCCTGTTGCGGTGATGGAGGTTCCGGCTCGAATCCTGGCGCAGCCGCGGCAATAGAACTTTTTCTGGCGATGCTGTTTCCGTCAGTTATATATCAGGTATATCAGGTCAGTTATATCTTGGTGGATTCTGGCATAAAACACTTTCTGGTTAAAAACACTACACTGCATATGTTCTCACGATGCAAGGCGCACGCAATAAAAGTGTTAACATACGTTGTGCTAACGTTTTAAGACAAACTATTGAAGCACCTTTAACGATGAACACCACCCAAGTGCACCCATGAAAGGGTTATCAGCCAAACAATAACTCTTGTTAGCTGCTCTGGCAGCTAAGTTGAGCTAGTATGTGAAAAAGCAATAGCCGGAAAACTTCTGAAGTACGTGTGACAGACTCAATGTGAGAGACTCAATGACAACGCTACACTGGGTAAAACCAACAATAGCGAAGTAACTTCCAAGAGAAGTGATTGTAAAAAACAGAGATGAAGAGGTGCGTAAAAGAACAAACCACCATAATTGGGGTTTGGTATGGCGGAAGGAAAATAAAACCATAGGTCATGCGTACACGCGTAACCTGCACCATACCAGCAATACAGTCAACAATGTGGTGGATAGGCCTGAGCATCAGAAAATCTGATAAACAGATCTGAACACCCAATCCAACATAAACATCAACACTGCCACTGGCCAAGAAACTATACATTAGAAGAAACGTTCAGCAGAACAAGCAACAAATTGAAACCTAACATTCAAAATATCGCTTTTATAACAAGCCGCTAGGTGTAACGGGCTGGATGTTTTGCTTTATCAAGAATACCGAAAGAAGTATGAAAGCCCCACTTACAGAGAATAATCTAGCAAAGACCGAGTAATAGCGAGTAAAGAAAACTCCGAAGATATTCACGCCTTTCCTAGTAAACAGAGCTACCCCTCTGAACAGCAAATATCAGTTGCATGAAAAACGTGCACCTGTACGGCGCATCATATGGCGCAAAGGCTTACTAGAGTTCAGTGGCCTAATAAGCCCCAGTGCCATATGTACGGGCTTCTAAACGGGCTTCTAAAAACGGGCTTCTAAAACGGCGTGTTCACAACCTGGTGTTCCACGGTGGTGGTCAGGACACTCGCACACGACTTCGTATGATGTTCCGTGTTGTACAATGCCGTCAGGCTTTGCAATAATTATAAGCGATATCATAACACGCAGTCAGCACAACGCAAGACACGTAGAGCAGCCAGTAGCTTCATTGCCACCTGATCGTAGAATTCCAGGTTATCGGCGTAAACTTCTACCGGTAAGTTGTACGCGAGGTACAAAGGCAAACATGTCCTACAAGATGTCCACATTTTCACCTGCGCCTAAATCAGAAGAGTTTACTACATTTGACAGACGCATGACGTCATTAGTTTCACCTGTACAGTGACGAGACGAGTTTAGTATAATTCACAGGTGGCAAGGCCGCGGATAATTTTCTACAGGAGTTTCGACACTTTGTATCTCCAAGAGGACCATCACAGTTCATATACTCGGAAAATGCCAAGCATTTAGGCAGCGGATAGGAGATCAACAAATTAATTTAAGCACTAATGAATGACCAAGAGACCATTTACAGTTGTAAGCACAAGATCAAGTTGACGGCGATTGCAGAACTAGGATTCTGTGGGCCTTTTTCAAAGAATGCCTCAAACGAAGCATGCAACTCAAGGGACCTACTGAGTCTTGTCACAGAGGAGGAAGGAGCTTTAAAGGATCGTCCATTGACATACGTGTGCGGAGAGCCCGACCAGCCATTGCCATTAACATCAGCGGAATATTCGGCTGTAGGCTGCTGCTTTAAGACTCCCTGGACAAGCAATAACGCAACAACATTGAACATGCGCAGATGAGTCCTCGTGATAATGATTCAAGAATGGTGACAAGAATTCGAAATGAATACTATGGTAATCGCCTTAGCGTCCCTCGCCGAGCGCTCTCCCCCAACCTTCTACAACCGCCGCCCCGACCGGCTGCCCGGGACTGCCGCACCCGCAGCAGTCCCCATCGTTCCCCAAGTGATGTTGCCAGCGGGACGATGGTGTGTGGTTCCACAGGGCAGCAGAATGACTGAAAGGAGTGGAGATGCCAAGGGACCTTCGTTTGCGTCCAGAGGGAGACTGAGTTGGGAGGTGTTGCTGTGTGGCAACTTCCATGATTATAAGTTCGTAATTCATCCACACAATCACATTGTACATCACTTCTTGTCATCCTGTAGAGAGGGTCTACAATACTTAAAGGATCTTGGAGCATCGATATGAGCCATAGCTGCAAGCAGCAAACACTTATCGGAAGGCGGCGTTGTACTCGTTGAAGGGAAAGGGGCCAGAACGCTCTTGAAAACATGCCGCTATTGAAAGGACGTATACAGGAAGCGATGGAAGAACAAGATCGTGTCCTCTTCGATCAAGCTGCGGGCCTCTGCAATCAAGCTGCGGGGAGGTGCTACGAAGGTGAACGATACAGATATGCCCGCTTGAAAACTGCTTCAAATGAGAGCGCAAATTTAAGCCACTGCACCATTTCCGGCCGGCGAGAACCCGTTAAAAATTATCATCAGCTTAACTCCTGCTACAACGCAAAATGGAAGTACAAAGCAGAGGCCCATGCCCTCGTGAAGCGTGCTCTATCACCACCCGAATGTTTGCTATTCCGTTCTGTCATTAAACCTAGTGAGTAGAAATTGCCTGCCAGTCTCTAGTTATTAGAACCGATATACACAAAATCTGTGAAAACAACGGCGCACGCAGAAAGAGACAGTTATCTTCGTCGATGTTCTTTTCCCCGGGGCTTCTCCTCCAAGCCGCAGTAGCGCTGAGGATCTGACCCCGGGTATCCTCAACCGACAAACTCAGCCTCCGATACAAAACTGTACATTTATTTACAGCCCGGCGGGCGACTAAAAAACAGTACTCGCGCGGAGCCCGAAGACAACGGACCGAGCTCTCCTGCGCCCGGGCCGCGTCTCCTTGTCTCATCTTCCCTTCCTCCTGCCGCTGAGGGCCGGGGAAGAAAGAAAAGCTAGTCATCTTCGTCGGTGGCCATCCCATGGGTGGCGGTTAGGCCATCCGGTGCGAGCAGGCACGGCCTTGTCGGAATTCGCGGCGTTCGAAAGCGCGGCGCAACACGTGCTTTCAATTTCCGCGCTGCTCGCCCCAGGGCCCGCGCCAGTTCGTGCGTCGAAGCGCCCGACAGAGACCATAAGGACAGTCCTTTCCTAGTGGCTGTATTTCTACTTGCTGGCATAGTGATCTCTCTCGGTGTGCAGCTTTTTTGGTGTGTCTATTATTACGGCAACGTTGAGAATTGCCGACAGACATTTCTCACGGAAGTCGCCTCTCATTGGCTACACTACCCGGAGATTGTATGGGGTAAATATTCCCTAAAAGGCGAGCTTGGAGCGGCGCCTGTAGCACTGTAGTATATAACTGGCGCAGAAACAAGATGGCTCACGTTCGAGGTTTTTTTTTTTGGGGGGGGGGGGAGAGGGGGGGCTTTCAGAATTTTTTGTTAATCGTATGTTGTTAATGCGTTTTTCTACTCTGGTGTTTACTATATCAAGAGACCAACGCACAGGACTTCTAGAATCGGTTGGATTACGTTTAATACAGGTTGTGTTCTTTGTCGCTGGGAGGAGTTAATTAGGTTTAGGTTTGCTGCAGTTTTGCTGGATTTGGGTAGTTTATGATGCGTTCGGTTAGGTTACGTTATGTTAGGTTACGTTGGGACGTAATATTATTCAGCAAATTTGAGGGCAGTCTGCTCTTACGGAAACCACCTCGAGAATTTTCCGGGTGTTTCGTATATTTAGCCGTTATAAACTACCACGCCAGGCATTTACGCTAGCCAATACCCACCACATGCGCTATTTAAAGGTCACGCTATTCGCGATAAGCGAAGTTATCTATTTAGATCTATAGGCGAAAAATGGAACCAGTACAGAGCCTTAGGAATACACAGTAAATGCTTGGTAATTCGAACTCGGTTGATTCGAACTAACAGTCATTTCTTTTTTTTTTTATTTGCGACAGTATGCCCGTTGGCATAAATACTACGCTACAAGTATAGGTTAACTCCCGTTTCGCGAACAAACGCAAGGAGGGAGCGGTGGTGGGGTCCCCATATCCACCAATGGAGGTCAGGTGGTGTGCCAGGGTGGAGGCCTGTGCCTCGAAGGTGTCGTGTTCTGGCCGCTTGCAATGAAGGGCACGTCCACAGCAAATGTTCTGTGTCGGCATCTTCGGCAGGAGCCGTGCAAAAGGGGCAGCTCTGGTTGAACGGGGCATGGTAGCGTGGTGGCCACTCCCGGGTAACAGCGGGAGAGAGGGCTACACCAACACGAAGTCTTCGCAGACAGACCTCCTCCCAGCCAGCGAGTCGGCTAGGGAGGTCCGTTCCACACGGTGGAATGAGAGCTCGTGTGGCGCGACGAAGATCTTCTTTTCTTTGTAAAAACTGTCCTGGGGTATTTAATGTCAGTAAAGGCAATGGTCGTGGAACAAATGCCGTGTGGCAGGCACCATCCGCTGCAATGTGAGCGGGAAGCGTATTTCGCCGGACCCACGAGATCCGCAGAAGGCAGGGGTACGTATCCAGCATGTCATGAATGTCCCTCGAGATAGACGAGTTGTTATTCAGTCGACGTAAATCACGTATGGCCACCGTGGAGTCTGTATAAATTTGTAAAGTAGTACCTCCAGGGGCTTGATGAAGAGCAGGAGTTAGTGCTTGCAAGCCGTCCCGGATGGCCGTAAGCTCAGCCACCATAGACGGCAGTGTGCGGTGTGTTTCGTAGAAGCACGTTTGACAGGCCTCTGGGTCGGAAGGACATTGTAGTGTTGTCGTTACGACGTAGTCCTTGGCCCCAGCGGCCACAAATGCCTTCACCACCTGGGGTTGAGACTCAGCCGCCAGTTCTTGCGCGACCGCGAAAAGCGTATCAGTACAGTCATTTCGAACTGATTACCTGGTCACGGCCCAGTCCTGCATATCTCAATGGGGGTAAACTCTCGATAATTCATACGCGTCGCTATCCAGCATGGTCCATTCGAAAAGGGATTTCCTGGTTTCCATCCCTACTCGCAGAAGTAGTCGACCAAGAGTGATTACAGTGTGCCACAAAGCCCCACTGCCTCGACCCTGCCGTGTAAACAAACGTGTTTTCGACCATAAGGTGCCTAATTTCGACATTACGGCTCGCTGCTCACATGATTGTACATCGGTGCCTATTTCTGGCGCATATCTGACTGATCAATTCAGTTCGTTCGCTGATCGAGCTCCATGAGCATTATTTATGAAATCACCCGCCACAAACGTGTTTAGCACCTAATTCGTGATAACAAGTACAGAGGTGGCTTCTTTGTGTTGTGCCCGCGCATCGTGGGGCGATCTCCATTCGTTCTAGCGCCCGGCCGCTAATTCGAACTCTGCTTAATTACAACAATTTTGGGGTCCCCTTCGAGTTCGAATTAATGATCTTTTACTGTACTGGCCTTGTATAGTATATATGCTTCGTTCGATTCATTCACGTGGCTTTTTGCTTTTGCTACTCCGGGTGAAGCCATGTTGCCACCAAGTAAGTATAATTATTAATATTTATTGTGTGTCGAACCCGGCTTCAAACCACGCAGTCAGCAAAAATACTCTAGATGCAATATCGTCGTAGAAGTGCACGAGCAATATTGTCAGTGTTAGGGCCACTCCAGTGCTTCAGTATAGCACACAAGCGAAGGAAGCTAATTGCTTGGCCACTCCACTGCTTTAACAAGCGAAATAAAACATTTAGATGTAAAATCTAACAAAGTGAATTTAAAAAAAAAAAACAAAGCTGACGACGCCTCTTAAATTTGGCAGCCGCGTGAAAAAATCGTGTGTCTAAGATCTGGTCAGCCACTGTCAAAGTGACTGACTACAGGTCGTCTTAAAAGGGCCTTAGCGCATACTCCACAAACTGACACGAAACGTTACTGCAGTCACGTGACAAAGCTCCAATCAATCGCCGAATATAATCCCTCGGCAAACCAGCCATCGCATTTTGCAACTTTGTTCGGACGCCCAGAGCACCGTAACTTAGTTGTTTTACCGATTTTTATTACAGCTCGTGATACAAGACCAAACTTTTATTGTTTCTCGCTTTTTTTGTGTTTTAATCTTTCTACTTTCTTCGGCATTCATTCCGTTTACTGGAAACAATCGCGCGGTAATTGGAAATTTATTGTCGGGTCACGGTTGCTTTGTTGACGCCATCGTAATAGGTACGCGGAAGAAGAAGGAGCTGATGTTCGATAACTAAAACGGAATGGTAAATATTTGTGTTGGTCGACCGGAGCATCCAAAAAAATCTTGCTAGAAAGTTGTCAGGTTTGTGCACAATCCCCATACATTTGGTGAGACATTGTTCTGTAATTACAATCCTCTATAATAAAAACTCCGCTGTTGTTGAGGTTAAAAAAAACGTAATGACAGATCGCATCTTAAAAAAGACCCAAGCAGAAAAAACTCAACAGGAATGTGCTTATCAGCCATCGTACTCTTTGAATTCTTGTTGTTTTCGTATGCTGCGCTGTTTCACCACAATATTCGATCATCAACTCCTCCGCGTGTTCGTCATATAGAATAACAGTATGCCGTCCCCATCTTCCCCTCTCCTGTCACCCTTCTATGTTCCCTGTGGCCTCCTCGGTGCTCGTAGCAATTGCACTTGCCTTCCCATTTTCCCCCAGCTCTCTTTTGTTCTTATTTACGTTGCATGCCCCTTATATCTAACTTGATTTACTTTATATCTAACTTGATTTACTCTAATCTTAGAGCCAGGCTAACCATGCTAGGCAATTCAGCTAATTGTAACATCTCGTAAAGTAAGTGGGGAACACATTACGATTACACGCCAAACCAATGCTGTAATCCCTGAGAGCAAACTGGAAACACCGTGAAAAGTATAAAACATCGGTTCTCTCTATATTTTGAGAACTAATAGTATAGAAATATTGAACGAACCATAGGCTCCATTTTATTGACGAGCTCCCTTTTACTTATTTCTGTGGGGCCCAACTTACACAGTGCTACATACCCGCAGAAGACTATTGGACCAGTGCCTTGCGGGTAGTCTCTATTTCATGGGAGACCTAAACGGCTCAAAAATGTTGCCAACACGGCACTTAGTCGGCGTATTGTGACAAGGCATAGATTACCCTAACATGTTCCGACAACCATCACTGCATAGGCCGTGCAATGGTTTATGCGAAATAAGGATGTCCACAATGAATAGATTAGAGCATGTAATTTAAGATAGATCTACGCTACCCATATAGGAACGTATTTAGCACGTCACCACGACTTCATGCCCAAACACTGAAATTTGAAAACACCAACTGAAGCGCTAAAAATTACAAGCACGCATCATAGGCAAAACACGTAATACCTGCTGGATATAGCATGTGCAACCAAGGAAATATACACAAAATGGGAAGACCAACACCATAAAACATACGCGCACGCCTCTAAGGGGCTTTATCTACGTAGCCGTAATGCACGAGAAACCCCGTAGGGGTGTCAGCCGAAGAGCTTAATGAAGCAAGCCAGTTAGCTATAGCGCTGTAAGTGTATTGATGTGGCTGTGGCTGCTGCAGAGCTAAAATAATCAGGACGACGGCATTGAAAGCTCCCAGGCGCACTGCTGAATGTATGCAGGCGGATTTTAAGCGGCCTAGTTCCAGTTGTAGACCCCTCAAGCATGTTTCCGCAAATATTCTACCTGTCAGGGTTACAGGAACGATTAGCTGAGCCTCGCAGTCATAGCAACCAGCTCAAAGGCAGCAATGGTATAAAGATAATTTCAATTGCAATGAGAAGAATACCACTAGATTTTCTTTTTCTTTCGGTGCTTCCTCCACCGCAAGGGGAAGCAGCTCAGCGGCCAGCTCAGCAGCCACTGTGCAATGTCCTTGCGAATACAAGGACGCTTCAAAGGAAGGCACAAGGAAACACAAAATGGCTGCACTGCTAGCAAACACGCTTGCGCTTGCTGTTACCCCCAACCTTTCAGCCAGGCACTACCGCTACCGTCCCTACGCGAAGATTACACAACCGACTAGCATCTCTAATGACGAATATATCGTTGCCGCTGAAGATGACGTAATCACGGTGAACATTTGTAAAAAAAAGAGTCACATAGCTTGAAATGAACTAAAAATTTTTAGGGGCGAAGCACCGTAAGTGCGAGGCTTGTCCATCCGGCGTCCTGCGTCCGTGCTCACGGCACAGCACGGGTGTAAATCGAAACATCTGTGAGCAAAAGGTTACAAAATGTTAACAACAAAATAAAAGGTTCACAAAAGGTCAGACACAGACAAAGAGAGAGAGAGAGAGGGAGAGAGCGAGCGAGAGAGACGCACAGCACGTGTAAATTGAAAATCTGTGAACAAAAGGTTGACAAAAAATAACAACAATAAATAAAATGTTCCACAAAAAGTTAGAGAGAGATAGAGGAGGAAGCGAGGGAAGGAGGAGGAAGAGAGAGTGAGTGCTCCTGGAGAGCCGTGCTGCACATGCGCAAAGAGCATTGAATTGAATTGTATTCAATTGAATTGGAATTTGAATTGGAATCGGAATTGAATTGGACTGGATTTGATTGGAATGGATGGAATGGATAAATTTAATTGTATTGTATTTTGATTGCAATAGTTTTAGCAGCAGTAAGTACTCTCAAGGGTGAAGTACGGTAAGAACGATCCACAGTGCTTCGCTTACTCGTCATGATTCACTTCGTGGGGATGCGTGATATTTTTTATCTCGTACATAGCGGTCCTAAATGGTATCTAATCTACAGGATTTGTTATCTCTGAAACAAGGGTCTGTATACAGCAAAAGGTTAGTGGGAGATTGAAGAGTAGACAGCAAGTGTACAGATAAGAGTGGCGAATCAAATTCTGGACGTCCACGTCTATTGGGCATAAAAGAGGCAGGCTAGAAGCTAACAGTGGCGCAAAAAAAAGGCGACAGAAATATCAGCACTGGAATTTCAATTTACACCTCTTCCAAAAAAACTTGTCGTCTAAGCCTCATAATTCCGTGTTTCCCGCCGAGCACCTGCTCAAAGGAGTTACTCGCCCAGGCCGATGCCGAAAAGTACAATTGCATGGTGTCATCATGAGTGGGACTTGTCGCTTCAGAGTAAGCGCAAGCACTAAAGCCACATGGGAGACGACCGCCCCATAACGCGGTAAGAACGGTATGCCGTTGTGACCAGTATCACTCGGAATAGGAAGCCGATACAGCTGCTCTACCGCTCAGGATCCCGAACTACCACGTGCTCTTAAGCGGCGCTCGTCCAGGGCATTGGTTTATTTATTGATTTATTTATTCACCACAAGTGCATTAGAGAATGGAGTGAGTTACAAGGTTACATGCTTATCAAAGAGGTGTGCAAGAAAAATGACAGGACACAAAAAACTCCCGAAAAGATTACTCAAAATGCTTCGACTTATGCAACATTATCTAGTGCGCTTCTCAAAGTTCGCATTCAGGAATTAGGGATTGCATGGCCGCAATACGGTCATATGTTTCGCCTGTAGGGGGACAAAAGGGCAAAAAAATTCCCCCGCACCTCCCCGAAAGGAATCGTGCAGAAATGCGAATGAATTGGGTGCACCGATCACTGTGTTGCGAGTAATGGCGTAATTAATGACGAGAGTGTGAACGTAATCACTTATTGATCAGCACCTTTTTTTGTGTTATCGTTGTACCTGACGGCCACAATCACTGCCTTGTGATCGCTAAAGTGCATGGTCAAAGGGTCTTTGAGAAGCATACGCACGTCACAGTTTCGCGTAAAGACCAGATCAATGCAACTCCCGTG
Organism: Haemaphysalis longicornis; assembly: GCA_013339765.2. Lineage (NCBI taxonomy): Eukaryota > Metazoa > Arthropoda > Arachnida > Ixodida > Ixodidae > Haemaphysalis > Haemaphysalis longicornis. Next base: position 46,443,785 of record CM023458.1, read on the forward strand.
AATAATAGTGGGGCCCGTGTCGAAGCCGGCAGAGAGGCAATGCATAGAGTGCCTGGTCTGCATGTAGTCGACGAGCCACTCGCCACTCTTCCTGCGCACGTCAACGTTGAAGTCGCCACCCAAGGACTATGGGTCAGAGGGTTTGGAGCGCACGCGCACACTTTCCATAGCCGCGTCAGCTGCGGCGGCAACGGCGTCTCGAGCGAGGTTGGCGCGAGGTACACGGTCACCACAAAGACTCCGTCTCCGGTGTAGGCAAGGGTGTACAAGTCCTTGTACGGAGACGTGTCTCGAACGGGAGACGTGGCAACGGCGTGCGATATGAAGTTCCCGTTAGACACGAGACTAACACCGCAGTACTCGCCGTCCTTGCCGCTTCGAGCAAACTAGTACAGCTCGCTTCAAGCGCATGCGTTCGGCATTGAGCGCGGAGAGATAACACCTGCGGGCGCACGCCGACGGAGCACGACAACCCCCTACTAAGAAATGCATTCGCATTTACGACGACGACGACGACGAAGGCAGAACTACGAGGCGCGCGCTCACGTGCGCTCGCGCTGGAGGAATGCAGGCGCACGCCGCTCGATGGACGCAAGACAACCCCCCACTAATAAATGCATTCGCATTTAAAAAAGGGTTAAGGTACGTCATGACTAGCGGAAATAAGCGCGTGCAAAGCCGTGTGCTTAAAAACGTGCTCCGCGTGCTTCCGCGGCATTCTGTCTCTGCCCGCAAAGATGTCTTCCAAATGCATTTCTTCTGCCGCGCCCCTTCTCAAGAACGGAAGTGAACCGATCGAACGCTCCGGGTGAACTGTAACGACGAACTGGCAATATTAGACTTAATGGGCATATCTGTATCAGTCGGCATAGGGCAGTTCATAGAGCACAGCCACCCAGAACCAGGAACAAACGGTAATCCCTCTCCTCGCGCTGGTGCTCTTCTTCCCCTTCGTTCGTAGGTAGCGTGGTGCATACCGAAGTGGTGAGATGGCAAATTGAGTACCATGCACCAATAGGTTTAAAGGATAGAATCATCATCATCATCACCATCACCACTACTACCACCAGCACCAGCCTATCCACGCGCACTGCAGGGCAAAGGCCTCTCCCATTAATCTCCAATATGTCCCAGCAAACTTCTTGATCTCACCTGCGCATCTAAACATCGGCCGCCCCTTGCCACGCTTGTCTTCTTTAGGGTTCCACTTTGTTACCCTTAATGACCGGCGGTTATCTTGGTGCAGCGGTGGAATTAAGAATTTCTTTTTTAAGATGCACACAAACTCTTCCGGTTATGACGTGGATGGCGGCCAAGGAGCTCTTCTTGCCATGAGGTGCAGACTGTTCGCTCTGCAAAAAACGGGAGAGTATTGAAGACGTATTCCTGAACTGCTGGGACGCAGTATTTTGGGGGGATATCCTGCAGCGCAACTTAAAAACAGAACTGCCTTTGTCGCCCCATAGAATTCGATACCTCGTTTTAGGTGCAGATGTTTTGCCCAATGACCTGTTCTTCCTCCTGCCCATACAAAAATGCCTTATGGGCGTCTATTGAAAAATGTATGGTGAGCTATGGCCGCCTATGGGTCTCTATGGTCACCCATAAAAAGGCATAAATTAGGCTATAGCCAGCTATTGAAGTTTTTATAGATCCTGCACTAAAGACTGTAAACCATACATTTCTCTTTAGACGATTATAGAACATCCTAGTGTGTTTAGTCTATAGAGTCACAGCTATTCAGGTAACTGTACCCAGCTAAAGAAATATGTATGGCTTTAGTTCTATAGACCAGCCGCGGCAAAGGTCTTTTGGCTGGCTATAGACCATTTTTTAGCTTGAAGTCTACAGACTCAAAACATTCAGCTGTCTTTTGCCAGCTATTGAAAAGAGTTATCCTAAAAGCTATAGAGAGAAAGCCATAAAAGCTCCATTCGGCTAGCTATAGGCCGTTGTTTCGCTCTAAGTCTACAGATTTCAAACCATTCAGCTATCTTTTGCCAGCTATTGAAAAGAGTTCGTCCTAAAGCTATAGAGAGAAAGCCATAAAAGCTCATTTGGCTGGCTATTGAGCGTTGTTTAGCTCTAAGTTTACAAACTTGGAACCATACGGATGTCTTCTGCTAGCTATTGGAGAGAATTTGCCTTTAAAGCTAAAGTGAGGCAGCCATAAAGCTTCTGCGGCTGGGTACAGTACAGTATATAACTGTAAACCTTTAGATGTGTGATAATTAAGCAACATTTTGCAGCATTAAGAAAGCGTTTGGCGCAGAACTTACAAGCCTGCATCCATAAAGGCTTCTTTAGCTAACTACATAGTAACATAAGGCTCCAAGTTTCCAGCCGCTAATCGAAAAACGTTAGCCTATAAAGGTATAATGCGAGCAACCATTAAATCCTATTCTGCTGGTTTCAATATGACTTTGACGCGAAATTCATATACTCATGATTTACCTAGCTACATCTACAACACAGATTGGATAACGATGATGAGTTTGATCGGCCCGGTTATATGAACGTATTTGTTCAATAAGGTTAGGTACTTATTATACCAACAATACGGGAAAAGTACAATTAAAAGAAGCTACTGATAACGCTCAAATTCAGGTTGGCAACTTTGGATACTGCGCGTCCGCAAAGCTTGCAAATGAACGTTGACCGAAAGACGTATAATTTCGTAGAATTATTCCTCTGTGGCCCTTCGCTGCCCCGGTCAAGTGAAAAAGCGGGCTTCTCTGAAAACGGCCCTCACAGCGTCGAAGCAGATTGGAAATAACATTCGCAGCCCACGGTACGCTCTCTCAGAAATATGGTGGAAGCTGCGAACAACCGCATTTCTTTCTCCTGGGGACCCCACTTTCAGATAGTCATTGAGAAAGGGGGAGAGCCACCCACGCCGGAACCGAAGGAGGCGCGGTGAAGAAATTCTGGGAAGTGTTGAAAGGGTAGAGGGGACACCCCTGCTTCCTGCTTTATTTTCTTGTGTTTGTTTGGCCTACTGGTTTTGGCGATGGGTACCGAAGGACACGGCCGTGCGGCCCGCGCTGTGTTAGTATTCCTGCGCGCAGCAATGCTAGTGACAGACAATGTTCCCTGAGTACTTAGAACAGATACAACTTTTTTCGGATGAAGAAAACAAAACGTTAAGCGTTCTTGTATTTACCAAAAAAAATAATTACCAGCGAACAAGTTAGAAAAGATCGAAAGATGGGCATGTATCTCCGCACTATTTGCTATCGCGATGGACCTGCTTATACCTGGATGTACTCAGTCAGCCACATTTCGTCTCCTTGCTGATGTGCGCGGGCATGGCACGTGTTGCCTGGTGCTGGGAATTTCGACTCGACGGCAATATGCTCGTGTAGATGGTGTGACGCCAAGCAAATGTGTCGCTTTTTGGTGTCGTGAATTTCGGTGTTTACGGTGACAGTGTTACGATTGATTCAACATCAACTTCAAGTCATGCGAAAATGGATACCTGGATACTGTGACAGGAATTTCATCGTACGCAAAACTCTAGGGTGAGTGATCTTACGAACTGAAGAGACTCTATAGTGCGAAAAATGCAGGACTTTTTTTGGTGTTGACGAATACTTTTCTTAACTACCCTGCACCACATGGGCACTGCAACGTAGACAGAAGTGAAGATTTGGCCGCGGTGATGTGACAAAAATAATTTTTTCGCGACTGAGAAACTTACAAGGGACTAATTAAGTGAACTTGGAAAAACGTTTTTTTTATCATTGCATTGTGTGCGACCATCTTCATTGTTTTATTGAGAGTACATTTCCATTTTAGCCACCGAACTTGCAGCTGTGTGCGTTGAGTACTGAGTGTAATGAACGACTTCTGAGTGCTTTCTTTTCTGTGGACTACCCAGCACCTGTACCCTGTAGATATTTGTGTCTCGGCGGACGTTCGCGGGGAATGTGCCGCGTAGTGTGGCTGTCGAGCGAGTCACTTAAGCGTGTGCTGTGTTTTTCGATCGGCGTATGTGAACAACTGTTTACTGGTGGTGAAGTAGCGTAGATAGTAGCCATTTATGTGATGAATGGAATGAATAAACCCCTTGATTTTGCTTTCCTCGAATGCCTGTGTTTAAGCCTTTTGTGAATGAAAACTGGCGAAGTGTTTGCAATCGCAACCTCGCACTCCCCCTATATCGCTGAAGTGTTCACGGAGCATATATTACAGAATGCACCTAAGTGCCACAGGACAAGTTCTAGAGATCTGCACAGCTCTATGCCGGCATGGCAGCGTGCTAATGATTTCTCAGCGGCTGCTGCTGTCGCTGTGTTTCAAGTAGTGATGATTCTCTTCTGGCTGCAGCTCATGCAAAAATATTGTATGGTCGGCTATAGAAAAACCTTCTTATGGTTGTCTTTAGCTATTTGGCCCAATTATCTTTAGACATTTCTATGGCTGTCTTTAGCCATTCCTATCGACATTCCTATGGGTGTCTTTAGATTCTTCTATAGCCATATCGATATCGAAAGAAGAGCTAAAGACAGCCATAGAACCAGCTATAGAAGAAGCTAAAGACACCCATAGGGATTTCAATACGAATATCTAAAGACAACCACAGAACCGGCTATAGAAGACGCTAAAGACACCCATAGGAATGTCGATACGAATAGCTAAAGACAACCATATAACCGGCTATAGAAGAACCTAAAGACACCCATAGGAATGCTGATAAGAATAGCGAAAGACAGCCGTAGAACCTGTTATAGAAGAAGCTAAAGACACCCATAGGAATGGCCATACGAATCGCTAAAGACAGCCATAGAACAGTCTAAAGATTATTGGGCCAAATAGCTAAAGACGACCATAAAAAGGATTTTCTATAGCCGACCATACAATATTTTTGTATGGGTGGGCCTACATGCTATATGGAGGAGCCATATGGATGTGCGTAATGCAGATTTAAATGCTCGTTCTGTATGTTATTATTTTGCAAAAAGCATATGTAAATTACGCGAGGTGTTCCATAAAGCAGGCTATGATGAAGAAATATTGTCGCTAATGGATGACTTAGCTGTCATGAAAGTACATTTCTTTTAACTGCTCGCTCAAAGCGATGCAGTCCCCCTTTTGCTTTTCTTTTTTTTTCTTCTTCTATCAGTAACTGTGGCTGGTATTGTGGTATATAAGTTGTTTTGTCCTTTTTGGCAATAAAGAAAAAGTGCAGCGGTGGCGTCGAGGTAGAGCATCCGCCTCGCGTGCACAAGGACCGTGGCTCTAAGGCCGGTGCCGGACAATTCCCACCGAATTTTAAAAAAATTGCGCATGTTGATGGAATTGCGGAATGAGGCTTTGGGCGCGGCCTGACCCCGCCGAACATTGCCGGTAACGCACTCCCTCACCAGAGCAGGATTGGCCACCCTGGTGTAGTAATAGCCACAACTCTCCCATGAATACGCTCAATTTACGATTATGTGCGTCGCTTTATAACGAGTTCCACTATGAATTCAGGGACATGCTTGCCGCGGTAAACTACGGAAATATTCCGCCATTGAGGAAGCAAGGCGCACAATTGGGATTTGAAATCTTTTTCTTGCCAATACGTGCAGGCCGAAGCATCCGTGTGATTTGCGCACGGGAACTTCACACTAAAAGTGAGAATGAGCACTGTCGTTCTTGATGGGGGTAATAAATTGCCATTTCCGGCAGACGGGATGCAGGAGAGATTCGCGCGTGCTCCCGAGGCATATCGAGAAAGTGCGAGAACTCCCGGATGCGAGGCGCTCAACGCAACCGCAAACGCGCAGTAATAGGGTCTTAGAAACACTGCACGTGTGTGTAAACGTGCTCGCGCGCTTATATCCGCAAGTCGGGACATACGCTTACACCTGCACGGCTTACTTCTCGACTTTATGAAGACAATTTAAGGGGGCTGAAGCGTACCAAAAAGGTAGAATGAGGTCTCGGCAAAACCGCCTCAGAGAAAAACGATTGTGAAAGAAGCAAAGGTGACGAAATGTCTCCAAAGAGACGAAGTAAGACAACTCGAGGGTGAATTTCATGGTAGTTCTTCGAGCACTCCGGTTGCAGTTGGAAAGTATAAAAGTAACACAGGTGTCTTGCAGCATTCAAATCAAGTGTAACTGGTTTCGATTGATTGATTGATTGATTGATTGATTGATTGATTGATTGATTGATTGATTGATTGATTGATTGATTGATTGATTGATTGATTGATTGATTGATTGATTGATTGATTGATTGATTGATTGATTGATTGATTGATTGTGAGGTGTAACCCGCCGACACTACACGGACGATGCGGTGCGCCGTAGTGGACGGCTCCGAAATAATTTTGACCACCTGGGAAATTAACGTGCGCTCACATCTCGAAAAAAAGGCGTTTTTACTTTTTGCTTTCATTATAATAGCGGCCTCCGAGGTTCAGACTACTTTCGCATTCGCCGTAAGTGGCGTAGTTATCGCAATTTGCGCAAGTGCTGGAACTTCCGTATGCGCAGCTAGCAACCGACTATGCTCACATTGAGCCCTTAGGTAAGACACGTATTTTACGATCACCCAATCACCGCTCTGGGGCAACTACGTTTCGCATTTTTCAACATGGTGCCGATCAGTAAGCGGCTGTTAGCGGGGGTCGAAGCTCTCCAAGCCCGAAATGAGCTTATCCTCGTCTACGCGCTAACAAACGCAGACGCAAGCGTCGTAGAGCAATGTGGGTTCGCCAAATCGCCCTCGATAAAGCCGTTGACAGAGACTGCCACAATACTTTTGCGGAACTGAGGACTGGCGATACTGCGTTGTTATACAACGTTGCATCGGCGGATGCCTGCGATGGAGGACACCGGATGAAAAATAATCTGGGGAGGCCGGAAGGCCCGTAACCGGAAAGTGAAAACCGAAAGTGCTCTGCCCATTGGCTCCGCCGTAACAGTCGCATCTGTGCTTGTTGTGAAAGTTGCGGACGCTCCAACATTTACGCCCCTGCTGGCAGAAAACGTTGCGTACTTTGCGCTCAATGCAGCGATAGTCTGAACAAACTCATTGCGTTATTTGCGTTTACGCTTACGATACGTACGAACGATACGTACGTAGCGCACGCAGTCCGAACGCGGCCTTAGGAATCGAATCTGCGCCCTTGGCTCAGCAGCACAACGTCTTAGTCACTGAGCCACCGTGATGGGTGGGCAATATATTTCCTATGGACCCAGACGGATGCTAAAATTATCAGTAGCTTAGCTCGGCTATGCCAGGATATACGTAGCGCGAGCTAATGTTCAGCTGCGTATTCATAGGTTTTCTGGTTGTGTAGGATTAGCTTATTATCATGCTGACTGCTGCTAAAACGATTTCCCATCCAATCAAATCCAATCCAGTCCAGTCCAGTCCAGTCCAGTCACTGCTCTTCGCGCATGCGCAGCACGGCTCTCCAGAAGCCACGCGAAACGGCTGTCAAGCGGCTCCGGTGCAGCGTCAGACTTGGCTATTGCGCAACGGAGGCGCACAGCTGGGCACGCGCCGGCGCCAGTGCGTCTGCCGCGGATATGACGTCACTCGTCTGGAATGCGCAGACCGGCGAATGTGCGGACCCAATTATCTACACACCCGTACTCCAATTGGATTGGGTTTACAATCCAATACAATACAATATAATTTAATCCGATCCAATCCAATCCAAGCCAACATCAATTCCAATCTAATTCAATCCAATCCAATGCTCCTCGTGCATGCGCAGCACGGCCCTTTAAGGTCCACGTGGAACTGCTCAACCTCTGCCAGTGAAGCTCACGCTACAATATTCCAACTTCGCGCACATAAGTGTTATGCAAGGCGTTATCTCTAACTGTGTAGGAGCCGCGAAGAAACCTGCAAGCATGCGATTAGCGTTTTTATAATGCACGCAGTGCACCCAGCTAGACCAAATGAAGTCAGCAATAATGTATACTCTGGGATATTTAAACATGGCAATCAATTCCGAAGGACCACATTTTGGACAAGGATTCAATAACGGTTATTTCTGTATTGTAGGAAAAACGGCTGTTTGGTGGGAGTGTGTTTCATTACACTTATTTCACACAACGAGAAAATTTTATGAGGATAGAGTTTAGTGATAATTATATTGTTTTAATTAAACATTGGAAAAAATATCCCGCAATCTTCGGCGAATAAGTGATTTTGAGAAATGGCGTATAAAGGGTTAGTGTTTATATAAGTATTACTCTGCAGAGGCAGAAGAAGAACCTTGGAGAACGCCCAAAGACACATTCGTTTATGGTGACTTATCGTTAGCTGAAAGGAATCGGTAACCGTCAAAAATATTCATTTGAAAATAAGTGTATGTAATTGATTTGATTTTGATTGTAGGGTTTAACGCAACGACGCAACGCAGGCGATGAGGCGCGCCGTAGTGGACGGCTCCGGATTAATTTTGACCACCTGGGGATCTTTATTGTGCGCCGAAATCTCGTACACACGGGCGTTTTTGCTTTTCACCTCCAACACAAAAGCGGCCGCCGCGGCCGGGAATCGAACCCGCGACCTCGTGCTCAGCAGCGCAACACTAATGTATGTAATCAAAGCTACGGTCTCTTTCTTTGTCAATTATCAACTCGTGATGCACGGCGAGGTCTTTTTGTTAAATACACGAAACTGGATTCGGTGAATAATGAAAGCTCAAGAAGGGCTGTTAGCTTTTGTGTGAATGATGAAATTCCAGTAAATATGGATTACTGTTTGTAAAGCCATTATGGCAATTAGAACTAAAGGCGTAAGACTGAAGAAAACTGGCGAGGCTCAAAAATAGCATACATTGTATAATTTTACCTAGTAAACCTGCACAGCAAGGTGGACCTATAAATAAAATGACAATGTTAATTAACCGCTTCAAGCGCAGTGACATTCCCAACCTTAAAATGGATTAACAACCACGGGGCGCACCAGGGCGCAAGGGGCTTCGGTAAGTGGCGCCACCCCGGCTGCAGCACCACAGGGTACCACACCTAAATGCGCTAGGTGCCGTGCAACACCGCACACCTTTGCGCATGCGGGTTATACTGGCACACCCTGGCTGCGCGTGGCTTAGCCGTGGCCGCGGAAAGGGGCATTTTGGTGGCTGAGCTGAAGCAGTGATTGCTGGGGCCACGTGGCCCTCCGCCCTTCCAAATGGCAACACATTGGTTCCTGCTTCTCACAGTCCCCCGGTCTCACCCGACAAGGGGGAATCAGCCAGTGGTCTTTTCCTCTATTCCTTTCAGCTCTTCGCTTTCGTGTCTTGTTTCCTACACCTGTCGCGTCGTCTCTTTTCCTCATTATCGCACTTTTTTTCAGGTGGCAGGGTTAGCGCTGGGCAAGAAATCAACCTTGAATACTCAAACAGGGTTTGAGTTTGAGTACTCAAACTCAAACCAGACGCGTATGGCTGACGTGAGTTGAGTGCTTTCACAAGATGGGCCCGGTGGGCGGCGTCCACAAGGTCGCCGTACTGATTTCTGTAGGAATGGCAACATGAATTTCGGCATACCATGATCATCCTCTAAAAGGGTGGGGCAACGACGCAGTACAGCAGTTTTTTATGCCAAAACACCAGAAAACTTTCCGACCTTTTTTGGCATGCACTGTGAATAAGACGAACTTCAATGATACGTCTGTTACCATTTTTCTAGCGAGAGGTCTTACGAATGACATTGGAAGTGCCTATAAAGACGCAAGTTAAAACAGGAGCGCCTATCTTGGAAATCAAAGGCCGAAAGCACTGTCATATTTACCGAAATATCCTATTTCGCTGACTACCCTGTCAGGATCCCGGTCCGCCGAACTGCGAACACTAGCGTAGGTGTAATGCCAGGTGGAAAGCTTTCCTAGCAGGAACTTCTAGAAGATATTGACGGTCACAATGTTGTGCCTGTTCAATGAATCTAGCTACGTAGAGATGGGAAGGAACCCTAACTAAGCATTCAATCTTCATATTTTCGGCCCGTGCATTGCCCGAGTCGGTCGAGGTAGTCTACGGGCACAAAGCTTTGAATACCATTCGCGCGAACACATGCAAACTGAGAAAGGGACGGTTTTGTGGAATGGGCAGGTTTTCGTGTGTTCTTACCAGGCGAAGTGGGATCAGAGTGCTTTCAGCAGACGAAGGAAATCCCGAGCACCGCAGCACCAGCGACACAAGTAAAACCTGCGATGGAATGGCGCTACTTGACTCAGGCTGCGCTGGTCTCCCTAATTACTCCCGAATGGGCTTTATAAAAACGTTTTAGTGCCTTCTAAAGCCCTGAATTATACATTGTTATCTACCCAATCTCCTAGTAAGTGTCCTTCTAGTTGCAAACCGGTTACCTTTTGTCTTAGGAGCTCAGTAGGAGTTCTTGCTCCTCAAAACGTTTTTTCCCAGCACCGGCTCCTCCATCTTCTTTGCTCCTTTATGTTTGACCACATATATATCACGTTGGACGAAATCTTGATTCTTTGTTTATGTGCATTGCCGCATACGTCATGGCAGTCACATAAAGATGCGCGAAACCAGGATGCAACTGATCGATATAAATTCTCCCTCGATACCATTTCTCAGCTATCGCCCGCTGCGGTGGCTCAGTGGCTAACGCGTTGTGCTGCTGGGCCCAAGGAGACGGGTTGATTTCCGCCCATGGCGCAAGCTTTTCTGAATGGTGCTCACCGCGCGAACGCCTGCGTGTTGTGGACGTTCACACGCACATTAAAAATCCCCAGCAGGTCTAAATTCATCCTGAGCTCTATACCACGTTGCGCCTCATCTCCTGCGTACCGTCTCCGCGTTCAACCTCATAATAAAATAAAATCAAATCAAATCAAATCAGATTATTCAAATATCCTAGTATGCTTACGGACGCGGAAAAAAAGCTCAGAAAAGTCTTGACGGGGGTCCGTGCCGCCTACAAAGCGTACATAGAAAAATGCGCCATGTTCAAACTACACTCCGCGGATTTCAATTTGCAGGACGTTGCCAACAGCGCACAGAAATAGATACACAAAAATTGTCATTTAAATAGCAAAAGTAAAAATATCATGCTAGGGAACATGAATGATATGGCCTACAGAATATTGTAAGATAAAAAACAAACAAAGGACTGAAAACAAAAGTAAACGCTTGGATAAACGCCAGCATTTCTTTGCAGCCGTATTGCTGCATTGAGGTGGGTGTCAAATTTTCCCTCGCATAATCTTACACCACCTTAGGAATTTCCCCTGAATCTGGCCGGTTTGGACAATGTGCGTTAAACCAAAACAAAGTATGCGTGAGTACAAAAGCGTGCGTGATAAGAAACACTGAAGTATTAACATGAAACAAAATAGAAAATGAGCTCCCGATATTGCTACCTACAATTTTGTTCGGTTTAGGGAAATTTTTCGTAAATCTGAGAATAATTTGTTACATCTGGGGAAACATCTGTTTTCCGTAAGTTTTACTGGCAAACAATAGGCTTTGATTTGTCGCGATTCCGTGCACAGTAGAAAAAATCGTGCGTCGTTAGCCTGTCCCGCTCAGCTAATAAATTGTCGTTCTTAACTATTTCCGGCTTGTAATAAGCGTCCCTGTAGGTGTACAAAAGTGTACAGGGATATTGTTAAATTTCATACACAGTTTTGCTGTGCGAGCACAGCGAGGGGCTTTGGCTATTATGCAGGATAAACGTGTCTGTAACCGCGACAGTTCATCAATATTTTCAACGGTTGTCGTTGCCCAAACCAGACAACCGTAATTCATGATCAGGGAAACAGGGAATTATAGAACGGTATGCTCACTGAAACGGAAAAATTTGATCAATAGCTTCGCATATACCCAGCCGTGCGCGAAGATTTCTGCCTATGTAGGCAGCGTTGTCGTTCCACGACATACTTTCTCTGAAAACGATTCCCTGATTTTTAAAATAAACCCGCCGCGTTGGATCAGTAGCAACGGCGATTTGCTGCTGAGCACGAGGATGCGTGTTCGATTCCCGATCGCGCAGGCCGTTTTTCTTATGTAGGCGAAGTGCAAAAACGCCCATGTGTTAGAGATTTCGTTGCACGTTGGATATCCCCAGGTGGTCGAAATTAATCCGCAGCCATCTACTACGGCGCGTCTCATCGCCTGTGAAGCGTGGGCGTGTTAAACAACACAATTCATCAAACAACAAACGACTTCAATTGCAGATTCAGTTATTACAAGCGATGTAAAGTTTAAAACGTGTTGACACGGGTGGAACATCACTGTCTTAGTGGTTGATTTTTATATTATATTTATATATTTATATTTGCCCAGGTGCTTATTGGTAACAATGCCCTATTCGCTCATTCAGCTAAATTGATGATTGACTGTACCGAGAAAAACACACTTGTGACATCGGTGTATGCGCTGTAGTCAGCACAGTTATCCATAATAACTATGTCGGATATTGTAAATAAAAATTTATAACGAAACCACTTTGAAAGCCATACTGCTCAGGAGTTATCACAATGTGTTTGTCAGAGAAAGCCATCAAGTGCTGAAGAATATATTTTTATCCTTTGGAGAAGACGGAAAGAATAGATACTGTACGATAATTTGAAAGATCGCCTAGTCAGCTTTTTTTACAGATTAGAGAGACTCTTGCGGATGGCATGTTTCGCATAAACACGGATGACGACAAGCAAGCTTTAAATATATGCGTCAAAAAGGGTGCAAAAAGGGTGCAATTAGGTCGATAGCGTATTTATTTGACGTGATTTGAACTTCGTAATTGACCAGTCAATCATTCCTCAGCTATCTTTTGTCGTATATATGTCCCATTCAGCGGGTAATGCCGGTAAATATTTGCCTGGCGGATGAGAATCTCTTGTAACTTGAGTTGATTTTGCAGGTTCGTCAAGCGGCGTTCCGGTAAGTACTATTTATTTGCAAAATCTGTAGAGCACGCATACTCGAAAAAAAATGCTTTTTTGCGGTATGCGAAAACTGTTTCGATTGCCCCATGTCTTAGTCGCAAGCCACAAAAAAGTTCAGGCTACATTGTAAGACTGGTAAAAGAACCTATTTATTATTCCAAGATTTTCTTCCGCGCAAATAATTCCCAGGAAACGAAATGTTTTTGTTCAATACCGTAAAAGGAATAAGTCTTAGGAAGTTCAAACAGATAACCATGGGACACTAAACATGCTATTCAGCACAACGCTTTTAGGTATATATGTAGGTATGTTTAGGTATGTTTTATACAATCCTAAAGAAAATGTTGTGAAGAATCGAGCCCACGGCCTCGGTTTTCGCCACAAAACCTTCATTTTGAAGCTGTAGGTGGTCGTCAAGATCGTTAGGGTAGCTTCTGTACATCGTAAAACTTCCCCTCACTTGGAATGAAACTAACGTAATTGGTATAGAGAGGTTTGTAGTGACATCTTAAGGAAGGCCAACCATTCCGAGCGTAGTTTCACAATCCTGGAAGTATTTTGCCGCTTGTTGGCTAAAAATACAGGTATGTATTTCTTCTCTTACAACATGGAAAAAGCAATAGCGTTTCCAATGAACGAAGCGAACGTACAACCTCTGATTACCATTCCTGATGGCCTAGCAATGATGCTAAAGACAGGATGCGTTTCCCTTCATTTTCTTGTGGACCTGTGTATGTTATTGTTTGTCACCGTGGGGAAGATGTTAGCCAAACAACACTTCTTCAATTTAATGATAAAGAGGGACATTTTACGCGCTACTTTATTGGCCTGAGCGTCTACAGCACACAAAGAGTGAGCTGGGCATGACCCTTATATGGCCCCAGAAGCACAAATACTGCCTGAACAGCAGCCGCGCTTTGCATGTAGCTGATGTTCAATTGGAGTGAAAAGCAACAGCCGCGCTTTTAATGCAGCTTATGTTTATTTGGATTCAGAGGCTCATGTAAATAACGTGTCAATGAACGCAAAGAGCAAGTAAAATAATGAGGTCATTTCAAATTACCTAGCGACATCGCGGGAAAACTGTGTTGAAAAATTCAACACTACTTCCATGTGGTTCCATGGGGTTCTTTATTGTTGGCTATCCGGGATCGTACACACACTAGCACTGACGAGGCGCATACATAAATGTAGATATATATAGATTGTAGCGAGGTTATTGAACAGGCGCGTCAGGCCATCAAGCCATCGGGGTATGTGCCTCACCAGCATAGCCGATGAAGGAAAGTTTATGTCCAATTCACACACGGGGATGCGCAACAAAGAGGTGTCATGGAGGACGATGAACCCCAAGATGTGCATGCGCCAGAAAACGAGCTTGGTGATCTCAACGCTCCTCCCTCCGTTCATATATATATATATATATATATATATATATATATATATATAACACAGAAAATAAGGGTTGGCCGCCAAGAAAACCAAAGGGGAGGTTGTGGTAGGTCATTGAAACAGATAAAGAATTTGGAAAGAAAAAAGAAAGCGAAGAAAAAATGCCCGCCAGGTGGGATCCGAACCCACGACCTCCAGAATACCGGTCTGGTGCGATAACCACTACGCTACCGGCGGGGCGATTCCCCCCCCCCCCCCCCCCGCTTTCTGGAGTATATATGTCAATATAATTTTGTCTCCTGTGCTTGGGGGTGGTAGCCAGCGCCACTCTGACTTCTCGGGCTGAAGGAGACCTTCTTTTTAATCCCCGCGCCGTGACTCGAGTGTCTACGACATGTCGAGAGTGGTCAACCAGCGTTGAACCCTCTTAAGCTCCCTACGGCACCAAGACTGCCTGAACAGAGGCCCTCGCTATGCATGTAGCGGATCAGAAAAGGAAATGAGGGGCTCGTAGAACTAACACAGAGATAAGTGTTGGCAGTGAAGAAAACCTCGGAAAGCAAAGGGAAGGTTGTGGTAAGTCATATAAACAGATAAAGAATTTGGAAAGAAAGAAAGCGAAGAAAAAATGCCCGCTAGGTGGGATCCGAACCCACGACCTCCACAATACCGGTCTGGTGCGATAACCACTACGCTACCGGCGGGAAGTCAGAGTGGCGCTGGCTACCACCCCCAAGCACAGGAACAAAATTACATTGACATAAATACCCCAGAAAGCGGGGGGGGGAATCGCCCCGCCGGTACATCTCTGCGGCCCAACACCTCTGCCGCCCAACAATCTCTGCGGCCCAACCTACGAGGAATGTGCCCTTGGAGAGACTATTATGCGCCGGATGATGTTCGGCGCAAGTTGCCGAGTGTGAGAAGAGGCACTTTCATCATCGCGTGGCTCGGTACGAGAACGGGCTCGAAGAGCACGCGCCTAGACATCGGTCTCCGCTGCCTTGCTCGTCTTAATCTTCTTCTTCCGCCTTCAAAACACGTTTGCGGACGTTAGTGCCTCAAGGAATTGATAGTATCTCGGCCGCATTCGTTCCGTAGCCACGTCCTATCCTCAAGGTACGATACCGTATTCAGTACCGTACAGGACTACATAATAAACTTTTTACAGTCTTTTTGCGCTAAAAAGTTCATATCTTGTGCCAGAGCACACCACTTTTCAATTCGTTTGGACAAAAAAGGGGTCCAAGAATAAAAGCGCGGCTTGCGAACACCCTACAATAAGGGTGTAAGGCTTTTTAATACCCTGAAGTAAGGGTGTGAACAGCGCACGCCTGGCAATGGGGATAGACTCATGGTGCAGCACGATGTAATTATACGGGTAGCACGCAGTATAGTAACACTAGATCTGGACCACAAGTGAACGGGGCAAGAAAACATACGGGATGTACAATGAGAATTAGTATGCACTTACTTTGCCTCAGAAACACATGAGCTTCCTTGCTTTTATAGCAAGACTACATTCATTTGCTACAGTCACTTGGATTGTAGCAAAAAAATATTTTAGCGCTAATTTTTAATTGCGGATTTAAATGCCAGCATAGACAAGTCCGAACGCAGAACAAAATCTTTTATTCGTGATGCGTAGTGGGGATCTACAGTAGTTAATGTGTTGAAGAAGTCATGGAATTCCCTTGCCCACCCAACACTTATTCCAAATTTTTCAACGTCCTCCGAGACGGGTGTTCATTATTCTAAAAAAGCTTTTTGTCGTGACTGATGGCGGTGTTGCAACCAAAACACACTCCAGGAAAGCCAACTTCACACCAAAGCATGGCAAGTGATGATGATGTTTACTGAGTGAAGAACAAGCCGAAAAATGAAACAATGCTTCCCGTGTTGGAACTCAAACCTGGGCTCCTTTCATTATGAAGTCGATATCAATCTGATTGCGTCATTTTGACACGGTCAAAGATGTTACAATATTAAACTTTGAATTTCCCCCTAGTACTTCTAAAAGAATACAATTAAATCGACTGCAAAAGCCCAATTACCTAATTTGCGCAAAAAAAGTTTCGCACTTCACCATCTTTTTCGTGAAATAATTTTTACTGCCATTTTCTATGTGTAAAACAGTGTTGGCACAACAAAAAAAACACGTGTGATGACGTTGCAACATATTTCACAGCTTTTGGAATTGACTCGAATGCAATAAAGTGGCGCTCTTTCCTCGAGATACTCATTCTTTATTACCTTTTAAAAATTCTGTTTTTTCAACCGAGAGAACAAGTAGGATACTTCAATTTATGGTGATATCGTTCTTGATTTACCACTGTTTTTGCTTCATTGCTATATATAAATAAAAGAATATTACGGCGAATAAAACTTATTCGAGCGTTGTTCATTATCGCGGAGCCACAGGAACACCCCAACGTATATTTAGTCCTGATTTGTAGCGAGCCGTACTACTTCGTAATGAGGAGCTACATAGGTGGACGTCAAGATTTTTATAAGCAGGATGATGTTTTGCACCTCAGTCTTTAAAACAATATGTATGCACTCACTTATTTACAACTCAACAGCCATATCCCACATTTCAACGCCCAACAAAAAGCCGAGGGTACCCAATCACCCACCACCCTTTTTGCAGCATAGAATGGGTATGAATAAACCTATGACCTGAATAGGCGTGTTGTACCACAAAAACAAATTGTTGAACCACCTACCAACACCGTAATCTCACCTATACAACACCTTTTAGAGCATTAAGATGTACCAAGAATTTTGCAAAAACGTGTTCAGCAACTTTAGAATGGTTTAACCCGCTTGCAACACTTCTCCAGGCTTTTGGATAGTATTAGAGGGTGCGTAGGGTTTGATGTGTGCAATCAGGGTTTTTTTTATACATTTCAAACCAAATTCATTTTTATTGATAAAAGCAAGGCCTGTATACAATATGCGAATTTTGAATCATCATTAGGCTTCCCCTACGACACAATGTTTGGGTTGCATCGCCACTAACAAGGCTAATTTTAAGGGAATACCACTGATTGGTGTGCTTTATGAATATGGCTTAGCCATTGTTACTGCCATAACATTTTTTGCAAATATGGAGGGGACCTTCCTGCTTCGAAAAGATGGACGCAGTGGGCTTGAACATCTCTTCCGATCGGTGAAGTGGTCGTTTTTAAAACTAGGTAAATGGCATTAAAATTATGCTTGCAATCAAACAACAAACACGCATTCCACGAGCTTTTAACACCCTAGAAAAAACCGAGGGTGTTGCACTCGCCCAACACCCGTTTTATCATACAAAATGGCGTAAAACTTTATGGCATAACAAGCTTCCGGCTTTCTGCGCGTTGAGCTGCCCCACGCGTGCGTGGAAACCGATCTGCGCTAGTCAAGCACAGAGACGCCTTTGTTAAATGCCCACGTAGCGTTGTCTACAAAATTCCTCTGTCGTGTGGCAGACACTTATCGGCCAGACCGGCAGATGCTTAAACGTTCGCTTACAAGAGCACAAGAACAAGGTCAGGAGCCTTGCCACCGACGGCCAGCTGGCTGCCCATTGTAAAAAATGTGTTTCGGGAAACCCGTGTCATCCTCTGCATGACCAAACAGCTGTATTGTATTCCGCTCGGGCCCTGACGAAATTGTGGAAGTGGCAGAGATAGCAAGGTCTGGTGATGAATTCATCAGCAGGCCGTCTGTAGCCTTATCGAAACTCAAATTGGATTCCTTGTTGTAGGTACTACGTGAGTGTAATGCACTTCTTAAGCGAGCCTGAAGCGTCCGCCGCCGTCCGCATAGCAACAGCATCGGGTGCGCGCGCTCCTCGTCTTCCTTGGCAACGGGGGGAGATGGGCGCGCGCTGCCTGGCCGCTGACATGGCACATACCCACGTGGGGGATTGGCCAGGAATCTCCTCGTATTCCTTGGCAACGGGGGGAGATGGGCGCGCGCTGCCTGGCCGCTGGCATGGCACATACCCACGCGGGGGATTGGCCAGGAATCGGGCGTGAGAAGGGCTAATGCACCTGCTCAAAGGAGTACTGACACGAAATTTCAAAGCTGAGATCCGCTCTAGCAATCAAGTACAACGACAACACAAATAGGTGTCTGTGCATGGCACATACTCACGTGGGGGATCGGCCAGGAATCGGGCGTACAGCGACAACACAAATAGGTGTCTGTGCATGGCACATACCCACGTGGGGGATTGGCCAGGAATCGGGCGTGAGAAGGGCTAATGCACCCGCTTAAAGGAGTACTGACACGAAATTTCAAAGCTGAGATACGCTCTAGCAATCAAGTACAACGACAACACAAATAGGTGTCTGTGAATAAATGCATCTTTCTTTCTTTGTAGTTGTGTGTGTGTGTGATCTCTCTTTCGCGAACATTACCGAACCGCGCAAATTCAACTCCTGCATTCGCACTTTCACATTCTTCCCCTCTGGTAAATGCGGGGAATTTTTTTTAAGTGCGAATGCACTTTATAAGCGACCCCAAACAATCCACCGCCGGCGGCGGTGGCGTCGGCGTCGGCGTCGGCGTCCGCAGTGCTCCTCTATATTTAAAAAAGAAACAGCATCCGGCGCCAGGTTTCGATCCGAGGACTTTGCGGCCGCAGCGCGACGCGCTACCGACTAAGCCATGGACGCCTTTTTTTTTTTTATTGCAATATTTCAGCACAAAACAAGCACCATCAAACAAAAAACTGCAACGATAAAACTGCTAGTCATCACCTTGCCAGCAGAAAAACGATTAAAATTGTTTGAGGTTGGTCAGTGTTTCCATCACAGGCAACCACTCTGGAGGCTCAGGCTGAGCCCTCCACACTTCAATAATCATACGCATTGAATCACCGAAATATTCTCTTGACCATTTAGCGTCAACGTCCCTATGGCGTATGGCCATGCGGGATTTCCAAATTGCATGTAGGGCCAGGACCATCACGAGGTCGTAAGGTACTTCGTCACTCTCAATCGGTAAAAACCTAATGCCGTGAGCGTCCAGGGGGAAATCTTTTTTGAGGGTCCGCTGAAGCACGTCCCAAAAGAAGACCCCGTCCCAGCAGTCCAAAAACACGTGTTCTACAGTCTCGGGTTTTCTGCACGGGTAGCAGTCCACCCCACCCGGCAAAAACATTCCCTTTTCCTTCTGCCACGTTTTCACATCAAGGACGCCCGAGTGAAGTTTAAAGAAAAAAGTCTTAACCCATGGGCCAATCGCCATACGTTTCACACGCTTAAGCACATCCTGTCCTGGCCCTACACGGTACAGCGATCTATACAATGGAACTGGAAGTACGGAATCAACGAGGTCATTATACAATCTTTTACGCGTCACACTAGATAAGTACTCTAGCGTGAAGCGTGCACGCAAAAACATGGTGGCTTGTACCACCTCACGGAAGTAGCCTTTCGTTGCGCCAAAGAAAAAGAAGCTGACGTTACAACAAAATCAGGATGCGCTCTGGCCAACTTCACCTGACACACAGTGCGCAAAAAGGGGTCCTTCACATCCCGAAGAAACAAAAAACGATTTACCACTTGACGCAAAAACAGATGCGATAATGACAGGCCACCAAGACGCACGCGCCGAAACAGGTTCGTACGGCTGGTTCTCTCCCATGACGACTCCCAAATCAACACAGCAAAAACTCGGTGCAAGGCCTGTACATGTGCCCGCGAACAATGCAACACCTGTAGAACGTACCACAGTTTGCTAATTAAAAACACATTACACACTGAGGCCCTCGCAAATATTGAAAGTCCGCTACCCTTCCATTTCTCGGCCTTTTCACGCAATTCGACTGTTTGACTGCGCCAATAAGGGTCGCTGTCTATATATTTCTCGAGGGGCACTCCCAAGTACTTCACCGGCGTCGTCTGCCAGCTGATACACTCGAAAACACTAGGCGTACTGTTCCACTGGCCATGCCAGAAGCCTAGACATTTCTGCCAATTAACACCACTGGCACTGTACTTACAAAAAATTTTCAAGGTGTTTACAGCAATACTTATGCTTCTCCTATCAACAAAAAAGAGAGCAATGTCGTCAGCGTAAGCTAACACCCGCACTTCACACGACTGAAGTTTAAAACCTTTGACGTCTTCGCTCCTGATTACACTTAAACAAAAGGCTTCAATGTACAAACAAAAAAGCAACGGAGACAATGGGCAACCCTGACGAACGGCACGTTGAACAGGAACGGGTGTGCCGATCGTTTTGTTAATAACAAGCCTCGTAGAACACCCAGTGTACGCCATGCGCACACCATTAAGAATAACAGAACCAACATTCGCGTGTTCCAACATATTTAACAAAAGTTCGTGAGACACCTGATCGAAGGCTTTAGCCATGTCTACCTGGAGCATTGCCAAAGTTCCTTGCATGGCGTCACAACACTCGAGAACACTTCGGGCAGTATGAATATTTGTAACTATCGACCGCCCTTTGATCCCGCACGTTTGATGCGGCCCTACCACGTCCTTTATGACAGTCTGTAAGCGGCTAGCCAATATTTTCATTAAAACCTTATAGTCGACATTTGTCAGACTAATAGGACGATACCCAGGGATCTGTCTGAGTTTCGCAACCTCCTCCGATTTCGGTATAAACACAGTGTGAGACACAAGAAAAGAAGGTGGCACCACACCTTTGTGGTACGCCTCAGAGTAAACTTTACATAAAACCGGGCTGATGTCACCCTTAAACGCCTTGTAGAAAGCGTCGCTCAGGCCATCAGGGCCCGGCGTCTACCCTGGGCTCAACTCGTCGATAGCGCCGCGTATCTCTTCTACTGTAATATCTCTTTCGAGATGCGCCTTAACTTCCTCGTCTAAGCACGGTAACAAAGACGTAAACTCTTCTCTAAACTTGACGGCATTGACAGGATGACAAGAAAACAAATTTTTATAAAAGTCACAAAAACAACGCTCTATATTAGCCTGGTCACTATAAACCACACCTTCGGCTTCAATTTCCACTATCGCATTTCTGCGAGCATACTTTTTTTCCGCGCTGAACGCTCTTTTAGTCGGCGCTTCCCCGTGCAAAAATCGTTCAGCTCTTGCACGCACAAGCGCACCCTCATACTTCTCTTTATCTATTACTTCGAGCGGCGCTTTTAGTCCTCTAATGTCATCCTTCAACGCCCCAGGCGATTCACACTCTTCCTTAACGTAAACGTCCAGGGTACTTCGTAACCAGGCTTCTCTTTGCTTCTCGTCGTATTTGATCGCGGATGATCTTTCAATGGCCTTTAACTTAACTTCTTGTTTGAAGAGCTCCCAATTGAGCGTAAAGTTAAGGTTCTCTTCACCACAGAAAAACGTCCGTGCGCATGCGTTTACGGCCTCAGTGAAAAGTTCATCCTGCAGCAGCTTGTTATTAAGCTTCCAAAGCCCCCAACAGAACGCGTTGCCTGGTTTTGCAATTCTACCAACGATTACGGTCACAAGGCAGTGATCGCTGAAGGAAACGGGGGAGACTCGGTAGCTATCACACTCCGGCAGAATCTCTGACGAAACATACACTCTGTCGAGACGCGCATGACTGCTGCCCTGGAAGTGTGTATAGCGAATGGAACCGCTACTGCCAAGGCTATCACCCTAAGCCATGGACGCCACGCTGATATCAGTGTGAGTAACGCGCCTTATATCTTTAACGCATTCAAACTACGTCGTCAGCGGCGTGCGTTGGCGACTCAGCGGCGTTATAGCGGCTTGATAACTGCGTGGTGTACACGTGATACTACAAACCCGATGGAAGAGATGGAAGAGAAGGCGGCGAGGCGGTGGGCTGCGGGGGTCGAGCGCAAGCGCCGCAAGCGGGCCGACAACCGTGCATTCGCACTTTCACATTCTCCCCCTCGGGGAAATGCGGGGGAATTTTTTGTTTCGCCCATCGTTTTGATGTTTTTCTTTCCTTCCTCCTCTCTTCGTGCTAGCCAGACGTGTTTATAAGCGCTGGTTCTGTAATACACGTTTTGTTGAAAGTTTAGCGCTTGTCCCGTCCACGCCTCGTCCTGTGTTTTAAATGCAGAGCATTTCTTTAACTCACGATGTCACCCGTTCTAGTTGTCCGTAGTAGTCCGCACCCCTCCCCCTACACTATATGAAAAATAATACATACCGGCGCCTGGTTTCGATCCCACGTCCCTGCGGGCGGAAGGCAAGGTACATGGTGCTCTACCCACTGCGCCACAAAGCCGACACAGAATGGAGGGCTACGAACGCACCTTATATCCTTGACTCATTCAACACCTGATCCTGGTGGGTGACTTTAACGTGGACATTCGCAAGGACGATTGGCTCGTTAGGCGGATGAGGGAGTTGCACGGTTTGGACTGCGTGTCTGATCACAACGGACGTCAACAGCAGAACGCCCACGACGATTCACGGATCGTGCATCGATCTCGTCTTGGTGTCGTCGTCGTCGTCTGCGTCTACGTTGCGCGTTCGACCGTTGCTCCCCGATCCCTTGACGGTCCACTTCAGCGACCACAAGGTCGTCGTCCTCGGTGTCGTGCAACAACACCAACAGCAGCAGCAAGAACAAGAACAACTTCAATAATGACGTCTCCCATCGACTCCCTCGAATGGGGGACTAACTCAACCAGAGGCATCTAGACGTCGACGACGCAACAACAACAGCCAAAGAAGAAAGAGAGAAGAGAAGAGAAGAATAATAATCATACCCACCTGCTAATAAATGATGTCACGTGACCACGTAATTACGTCTCCTCATTTAATTACAATACAACAACCAACAGCAACAAGTGCAACAACATTAACGTAACGCAAACTACTTAACGTCGTGCGCCCCCGGAAATGCTCTGCATTTGATCGTGCCCCTCGCGAGGGGGATGTTTAGTTTCCTGCCGCAGCAAGAACCAGGCGGCCTCCTGCGCAGACATTAATGAAAAGCGCCAATTTTAACTATCGACCCATCTCTCTTACATCGATCCCATGCAAACTACTCGAACACATCATTTACACTAACTTGATGAGTTTTCTAGAATCTAATTCATTTTTTAGGGGGCAGCCCTTTGGCAGCCGTTACCTGGGCTTCGCGGGAGCGGTGTCTATGTCCGCGTAACCGAGTGAGTGAGCGCATCTGCGACGAAAGAAAGAGAACGAGGAGGAGCGTCCAGCGACGGGTGAGGTGGAGTACCACACGTGCGGCTACGGCGTCATCTCTCACTGCCTTTCCCTTACACATCTCTCATGCGGCGCTTCCAAGCAGTGCCCTCCCCTGACACTTTCGCCAGACGCTGTTCCATTCTCCGCTAATCCGAAGCACCGTGACATTTGCACCGGAGGTTCAAACACGATTTGCAACATGCTGGCCGGCGGCAGGAGCGCGCTGCGTGGCAGCAGCAGAGTATCGGACGCCGCCGTCCGTTCGCTGATCTTGCGAACATTCCCTGAGGCGCACCAGGAATGCGCCGTCACAGAAAAAAACTGCAGCTCGCTCTGCGGACATATTTCATATAGGGAGTACAGATTGCCAGTGCATTTTTTACGCCCATCCGTTCTTCTGTTTATTTTTCGCAGTCATCTGATAACCACCGTTAGCTGCCGACTACGGCAACTTTCCAAAGGGGCACCGATGGAGGCGAGGGGAAAAATAGTTGTGAAAGACCTGTAAGCGGTGGTGAGGAGGAGCCCCACAGCAGCGCCGAGTAAATCGAATGACACCGGAATGAAAAGTGGGTGGGTTAGACATATTCTGCTTTGCAGTAAATATAATAGCTGAAGTCGTATAACATAAAACCCAGGATATAGACAAAAAGGACTACAGGGAGCTCAGCGTACTTAGACAGATTACCACCATCCGCAAGATTACCACAATCCGGTTCGAGAGGCACTCGCGAGAAGAGATAAATGCCCGCAGAGCAGACGCCGCGGTATTCGATTCGCCGATACTCGCCTTCACATGTAACTGTTGACTGTTGCGTCGCCGCCTCTGTATTCTTGAGTTGTCAGGGAAGCACAAGTTCCATGCAGGAAATTTGTTTTTTTAAAGACAACTGCGTCATCTTTGGCTTCGTGACAATATAGCAAAAAAAGGACTACTTACTGAGACCTCAGCGTATTGAGGTAGATTACCACAACCCGCAAAGCCTGGAATTCACAACGATTTGTTCAAGAACCGCATACTGTAGAAGGGTAACTACAGTACCGCTCAAGGGCGCTGCACTAGCGCATTACATGTTCCGAGTTGCTTAGTCCTGCGGCCAATCTAAAGCCTGCAGTCTTTAGATTTGGGCTGTATCTGTCTTAGCGACTCCCCCCATCGAATTATGAAATTTACGCCATATGGTTGCCGTTTACGATGTTTGGTTCAGCCTCGGGCCACTACACGAATTCGTGCACAGTGTAAACTGTATAAAACATCCTTTAAAGGTATTTTGTGATGGTGTGGTTGAGAGTCCGGGAGAATATAATTTGGCCACGTGTCCGGCTGCTTCGCTGCAGATAGCGACGAAATACAAAAGCGTTTCCTCTGCTCATGCCTCATAACAATGACGCCTTTTTCGCGGCAGCCTCCTCACTGACGTGTAGTCCATATGCGTCGCATAGGGCTCCATCCGAGTCAACCGTTTTGCGAAGCTTCAGGAAATCAAGCGAGGTAAACGGTGGTTGCAGCACGGCTGCTCGCTTGACTACAGCGGAAAGTAGTGCAACAGATGAAAAAAGCTCTGCATACAAATGATGATGATGATGATGTTTGAATTTTTATATCGCAAGGCCAACTGAGGAAAAATAGCGCCAAGAATAGTTAGTTCAATTGAGTGACATGAATGTAAAAGTAAAAATAAACGAAGTAAAACTTAAGGTAATGAAGATAACTGGTGTAAAGGGCTCGGTTGTCATGATGCATGGTAAGAAATGAGATGTACAAACTTGACATCATTGAGAAACTTAAAACACGCTTGATGGAAAACTTGGGCTCGTCTCCTAAAAAGTATGATGGGTAAAACTGGACGTGCTGTCTGTACAGTTGTGGGAAGTGTTTGCGTCGTGTGGTGTCAAGTGCCTTGCATTGAATGAGTATGTGAACTACGGATAGGGCCTCTCCGCACCTGCTGCATTGGGTCTTGTAGATCCTTTGAGCAGATACGAGTGCGTTGCTGAGCAGATACGAGTGAGCAGATACAAGTGCAGATACGAATCTGTGTGTCTATTGTGTGATTCAGTTGTATACCGTCCCAAGTGTGGTTTTTTTTTACAGCGCTTCTTTATTTGTGACTATGAACCAACACGTCCCAAACCTTTTCCCTTCTGGAACCCAAGAGCAATGGCAAAAAAGCCTGCAAACACCTTTTTTTACACGTGTCTTACGCGTTTCTCGTGAATAAAGGGTGTAAAAATTTAGCGCGTACATCAGCGCTCATTCTCTTGTCTAGTGAAAGTATGTTTTAGCGCGCCTAGCCATATATTGACGTCGCTTTTTAAAGTTTCTTGTATTAGCTGCTTTTGGTAGATTGATCAATGACGGTTGCACAAAAGTTCTTTTTCTCCAGAAGAGTTTTTACACGTAATAAACACAAAGCGAACATTGTTAATAATTTTCTATGAAGTTTAAACATCTTATACTAGTCTAAATTGTTCTCGCGAAGCTTTCCTAGATGGTCTTAGGGCCCAAAACTATGTGCAGCTGATGCAGCTGCACCTGATGAAGAGGGGCAACTTAACATGACAGGGAAACTAAGGTGCAGCTGTCCATGAGTCGGCTGGCGGGCCACAAGTCACCTCACAGCCGGTCGAAACAGGACTCGGTGGTTCTCGCTGCTTTGAGCAAGTCGAATTCGTCACTTTACTTTACTGCTACTGCCAAAAAAAAGCGTCGTTTTCCACAGCACCGATGCCTGCTTTTCAACAGACATCTTGGGACAGGAATACGAAAACGATATTTTTGCATTGTGTCCCAGGCTATTCCTGCTAAGTGGCAACAGCTGTGCCAGAACAAGGCGTCTTGGTTGACTAGCACGGGCGGTATTTGCCGGTGTTAGTGATTTTACGCTCCCCGCATGTCGTTGCGTAATGGTAGAAGTCTGGCTCATTGTTTCACCTGGTATGCGTCACAGCTCGTATGAGTCACACCTCTGACTTACGTTATGCCAAACAAGACGCGCTCAAACCAACACTTTTCCTAAAAACATTTACAGGGAGGCAAACCCGAAATACCAAAATAAGCTCAGCATAACCTAAAAGTTATGTCTAATGTGGATATGTCAAATAACAAATGTTAGAATACATAATGTTATTATTTGCTCGTTTTGTTATTTTTGTCAATACTTGAAACGTTACTGGCGAGTTAAGTCAAACTTGTAAACTTTTGCGAACACATTTTCGTATAGGGTTGGCTCTAAACCAGCAGTTTCCTGCATGCTTGCCAATGGGATATTGGTTTTTTTTAAAACTGAACTCAAGTTTATTTGCAAATTTGAATAAAATAGTTGAGTAACTAAACCAAAGTACGGGCACCAACGTCGAAACGGTACGTCGTACCTTGAACTTTGGGGTTGGCTTCTCGAATTTTTATTGCTTCTAAGTATTTGGACACAGTAGACTAAGTGTTAAACCCTGATATAAAAGCAGCGAATTCTGACATTGTCTGATGCGAGAGAAGTACAATGTTTATGGGATGGGTAATCAGTTCTTTGAAAGAATAACCCAGGTGCTGGCAAATGAACTAAATATGTCCCATCTCTCAGGCCGCAAAGATATACTTACGACGTGATTATTCATTGCTTGTACAAACGAATGTTTTGCACAATTTCAGTCCCTTGTAACACCCATAGCATAAAATGAGCAGGTGCAAAACGTTAACAAAGAAGAACAAGACTGTTCATAGCCCAAATCTTAACTTTTTCTTTTGTATGTACAATCATGGGAAATGAAACATGATCACGAAATATGAACCAGAACACAAAAATAGCATGATTTATTTCAATGGAGGTAACATTGACGCATGGGCAAATAACCGCAACAATGTTTGGAAGTGTGGCTTTCCACATGTACCAATAGCCTGCCATTATTTGTCGTCCATGAACCATATTTCTCACTTTCTTCGTGTTATGGCCCGTATTTCCCTGTTCCTGTTTCATTTGACCATGACTGCACCTAATGGCTTACTTCCTTTGCTCGACCTCATGCAAAGGTATTTCTTCCGTTGAATTGCAAGAGCCTTTATTTTTCGAAAACGCTATGTGAATTTCCGTTATTTCTCTTTGGCGTCAGTCTCCAAATACGCAGCGGCCTCATACTAGCCCATAAAGTACGCATGCAATTTTTGACATCCCAGGGAACATCTTCAGCAAGTGTCCCACAGCCAGGGACAGAGACTACATCGTTTTCTCGCTCTTCATCACGTGATACCCGGACAGCAATCTCGACGGACTACGTGATCGCCAACACCGCACCACTGCCGCTGCAACCCGGCGGAGACTATCAAGATGACCAGGGAAGGTGCGGGCGGCCATCTCATCACTCAATTAATTTGTTACACAAATTAATGATTAGTTTCCACACTGTCAGTATCTATTAATAAGAGACAGAAGCGGCAAATTGGTTTTGTCGGCGAATTATAGCAGTGTTCAATGGGTACCTGCTAACTCCAAATTTCAGAGGACGCGTCAGAGCGAACAAACTTGTAACTACGCTACAGCTTCATTCCCTCTGGCTTTCGTCTCATCTGTGCTGACGCAAAACGTAGATGCAAGAAACTCTTAAAATAATCTTTGAAGTTGACCATGGGCAAATATACTGTTGGGCCTTTACCATTGCTCCGAAGGCACACGAACTTTCAGATTTCTAGACAACGCAACATTACCAAGAACATGGCGACCAGGTCCTTGTAATAGACGTGAGTAATTATTGGCGCACAGTGCTTCACTTCTACTGGAAGATCTTTAGCACGCGGTGCTTTGCACCAAGAGCAATGCTGAGTTGTTGAACTCCACGATACTGCCCTTCATACTGCTTATCTAAGAAAACATTATTTGAAGAAAAACCTGAAAAAGAATAAACAATAGAATTTACTAGCCTACATCATCTCCAACACTTTTTGAGCCAGTGGAAGCCTTTGAAATTATTTCTCATTTTGCAATAACTTCGTGAAATGACCTAATGCAAGAAGCCACTGCTTATTCAAATACACCTAGTAACTGTACATAAAGATAAGCCAATTAGGTATAAACGGCAGCGCAACCCCCCTCACTAATCGACCGTTCTATTGCTTTTTTCAAAATATATGTAGTGATTCTCATACAGTGTTGTTTCTCAAGTAACCTTGAGTTTTCTTGATGTCAGGCATTTCAGCGCCAAAAGTTAGAAACCGTTTGCAACATGCTTTCAATATGTACTTTAACATACCATGACGAAAAAAGTAGTAGTTATTATTCACCCCACAACATGGCAATATTCACGCATCAGGGGCGATCGCCGACTTCTTTTCACTCTCTACTAAACTTCGGCTGTGCCTAGCCGCAACTCCATTGTACTGAAAGTAGTATACAAAAAAAGGAAAGGTTCTTCAATACATGTACTTTTATCGCACTGTGTCACTCGTTGAGGCTTTAAGTTCGTCTTTATTTCAGTACTTTTTGCGGTTGAGGATCTATAAGCACAAAGGATAAGTTTGAGTATTAAAAAAACAATTTCTCCGGTAATATCAATGCAAACTTTATCGCAGACTTGAAAACGATGTGTTCAGATTCGAAAAACACGATGCAACAGTGGTAAATCCTTAGCCACATTTTCGCCATCTTTTTATGACGTCACAAAAAAGTTTGGGGAGCAGTTAGCGGGCGCCGAATTATTCCACGTCTAAGAAACTATGCCGCGTAGTTCTTAGTGCGGCTTCATTGTTCATTTTATCGTATTATTTGAACGCTAACCTGCATTACCGCACTAATGACTGTCTTCCATCTATTGCGTCAGAGCAGCGTAGACTGGGAGTTTATAAAACCCCATTTTATCCAACGATATTTTATCGAACCTCGTTTATCGACGGATGACTTATTGAAGCCGTTTTATTATGAATGTTTTTCCCAGATTTTTGATGTACCAAAATTTGCAGCACGTCTTTTTAGTTTCCCCCGCTGCTACGTAACTAGCATGATTGTCTCCTCAGCGGGCCTTTATTAACAAAAATTGTAGCACTTGTCGCAGTTGTCTTTTAGTATTCTGCGCGTCTTTCATGTTTTTGTGATGCGCGAAGTTTGTCTCCACAAGTTTTTTTCAGTACTATTCGTTGCGCGGGTGGAACTGCTATAAGGAATCTCCTTCTTTAGCCTTCACTCTGATCCGCAGCATGTCACGGCATTGTAGCGTATGGGCTGAAGAGCCATATGCTTCGTCCGTTTTTTAATCGTAATGTTTTGTGTCGACAAACACTTCTAATTATTTTGCGGCGTCTTCTCTACATACTTAAGGCACTTCTGGGTTCTTGTGGGTCAAAGTCAAAAGCCAACTGGAAAGTTGGAAGGTCCCCTCCGATTCCTGCATGTGTAATTTTTTATTGGCACAACGTTGAGTTGCTTGATGGTTGTAAAGCTTTGTCCTGCTCTCCACGTCTTGCTTAGAACAACGTTAGTCACCATATTGCAGGTTGGTTCGTTTTCATCTCTCTATCTTCTTTGCACTTCGCCACGTCACGGGTTTTCAGCCCACAGACTTTCGTTTGTTTTTTGTTCATTTTTTATCAGGCCACCTGTTTTTTTTCTGGGATATCTCAATTCATGATGCAATTGCCGCCGTACGCATGTGTCTCACCTGTGCTTCCAGATGGTTCCGGAGGGAAAATACAAGGTTGAATATATCTATAAATTTCTCCTGTTCTTGAGGCCTGGTTTCCTCTACGTTGCCTTAGGTTCCACCTGCTATATCATATCAACACGTTTTTGTGCTGGAGGAGCGAGCTTAAGTGGTTCCTCATGTACCGCACAATAGCGCCGCCAGGGCTAAATAGTTCCGCCAAAAGGCTAGCTTCGGTCACGCAGTATTAGCCTGGTGTAATTCGGACACCGAGGGACAGCGGCTACAGAACGCCGTCGGCGCTGGTGGCCTCACTACCTCTGTCGGGAACTCATTCTTCACGGCCCCCTCCTTCGTCAATTCATATATAGCACAAATTGTTTCGAAGTTCTTGTCATATTTCTCCAATATGAAAACAATATGACCCCATTATCAAAGTAGGAATTGCCTGCAAACTTCCTGACCAGAAAGTTTTTGGGGAGGGCAAACTCCGAATCATGTGATGATTACCGGTGGACAATACCAACCTAAAGTACACCAATACATACCTAATAAATACTGCGCTCAGGGTTAACTTTGTAATATAGTGGTAAGTTTCGTAATATATAAAATAAAAACATACATGCTAGGAAGCTATCATTGAACACAAAAAATTTAAAAACTACTTATCAATCAAAAAGGTGCTCACAAACAGCAAAAGGTTGGAAAGAGGCATATAAAGGGCAGTTTCTTGCATATAATGTATGGCAGAGACAATATCGAGTGGATCTAGCTGCAGATTCGGTTACTGCAATGGCCAGTGACAAAATAAAGGCCGCAAGACCGCACTTGCGACAAAAAGAACATAGGTGGTTCGATAAAACGATAGTAGATAAAACGGCGTTCGATAAACTGTCTAGAAATTTCAAACCAGATGTTTGTAACACACAATTTCGATATATTTAAATATTTCTTGCAGTGTTTTTTTTATAAAATGGGCATTTCATTGTTGAAGTGGCGGTAAGTGAATTACGAAGTTCTTCCTTTCGAAAATAAATAAGGTAGTAATTTGTCTCGATTTCCGCTGTAACTTCCCACACACATTGTGCGTTTCCCAGAATTCACCGAAAAACTGTCTTTGTCGGCGGAAACGCGCTCTGTCTATTTTAATATTGCACATGAGAAATCGGTTTTGTGCGTTCAAAGTTAAATATACGCTTAGGCATGCTTATCTTCCCTGCCATTTCTGCCATTCCGTCCTTGAAAAACAGAAAAAAGCAGACCGGCCAAGGGGATATCCTGCAGATGTACCAGAAGCTTTACAACAACCACATGCCCAACACCCATGTAGGGAGCAAAAGGAAAGTTAGAGTGATGTGTACCGAGCTTATTGTTTTAAAAAATATTTTAATGGTAGGCAGCATCCGCTGGCACAGCTCTCATTGCTTAGTATTTGATTGAACATCTTCTAATAGCGTAAAAACACAGACACTAGACGAAGAAAACGTGAAGACAACGCTGTACTCACAACTAATCTTTCCGAAACCGCATCGCCACATAAGTACTACAACCTAACTCCACGTGCCCACACATTATGACGCACGGGAGATTGCATATAACTCAAACTGACCGATTCAGAAACAAATATCCTTCCTCAGATTGAGTTATTTATAATCTGCTGCGCGCCATAATGTGTGGGCACGTGGGTTTAGGTCGTACTACTTATGTGGTGATGCGGTTTAGATAAGATTAGTGATGAATACAGAGTCGTCCTGACCTTTTATTCCCCTAGTGTCTGTGTTTTTCCGCTGTTCGAAATGTTCAACCAATACCAACTGGCCCAAATATCAATCTTTCCATTAGTCTTTGATCTACTCGTTTTCTTGGGCGTCGTACCCAACTGGGTGCTTTCTGATGTTCCGCATTGCTTGTACTGGTGCTAATGTGTAGCTTTATGACCGACCTCTTTACCCGCAACTTTATTTTTTTGTTGTTTCAGCAGTCAAGTTTCGCTCGGTCTCTTGGTTATCGTCATCTGCATCTTTGTGGTGCTTTTCCTAATTTCGATCCTCGCTTCATACATGCTCTATTTAACCGGTAAGCGATACCGTCGAAGCCTTCTATCACTAATACCCCTAATAAATAAAATATTGATATTGGAGCACTAACAGGAGCGTATAAGTTACAAAGAGATAAGTGCGCTGAACATAACGATAACGTCATTTACTATATTGTTAGAATGTGCCTGTAAAATCTTCGCTGAAAATTTGTTTCTTTAGCCCTGACCACAACCTTATGCACTTCGGGGAGGAATTCAGAAAGAAATACTCTGAATTTTTATCGTAATTTTCACGAAGTGCAGCGAGACATTAGTCCTGGATACATGTAAAGATAGGATACATCAAAGCAACGTCTTGGACACCCTAAAACTCACCATTGAAGGCGCAGCGAAGCAATAGGCAATTGAGAAAACTTGAGGTTTCTTTAAAAGCACTCATCAACGACAACCTTCAAGATTTTTCCTTAGTGAGGCCATTTTGTGGGGCTCGTTGGTTGACCGTTTTTATATAAATTCTGCGCAACCAATAGATCCTACGTATTTGAAAGCCTTGGTCTTGTATCATAGCAATAGACACAGGTTGCATGCTAGTTTTAAGGCAGATTTTAAATATTCAGGATCAATTCCTGGTGCAGTAAAAGCCATGAAAAAAACAAGCAAAACCCACGGGCACCTCTATTGCTGAGCTCCATGTCTCATTGCCCCCGCACTGGAACTACATAACTTTCGAATATGTTCAATGTTAGATTCACCGTCGATAATCTGGTACGCGTGTATTTTGCCACTTTGTTGACGCAACTATAATTCCAACTTTACCGGGAAGAGTGACGACATTATAAAAATTCACATGGGCATTACATGTATGGAGTATACCTCTTGTTCATGTTTCAGGCATGTGAAAATACTTCGAAAAAATTGGCTGTGACTTTACTCAGTTATGCCTGGGTGTGCGTAGCGAGAGGTGCGGTTAACGTTATTGTTTAGCTTGGTTCTCTGTACGGTTACGACGGTTCTCGAGGCGTGCGGCTCGTTCTTCCTCCGTCTCCTCGGCTCACTGCCTCCTCTTGGTTTCGTTCCGATGACGAAGCCTGGCTTCTTTTAGTCTCTCCGACTCAATTTGCATATCTGACGACGAATCCCAGCGAGCCGCCCCTTCTAAGTACACGATGCAACGCCGACTCCTCCTTTGCTGTTTCGAACACGGTTTCACCGGCTCCTCCTCCGACGTCATGCCAGATGGCGCGGCGAGCGGCGCTGCCAGCTGCGGCGGTTGCTAGAAACTGCTCAGATCACGGTACGGCCACCGGCCGCGGCCAAACGGCGAGAATACGGCCATTGTAGCTATCGCTACATAAATCTGTGTAACCGTCCGCGTTTACGTGGTATCGTTTTCGCGCGGCTGGTAACGCATTTACATATTTTCGCACCCCGCACCAGTTTTGCCAAGAGCGCCCTATAGATCAATTATGTACACCAACGCAAATAACCACACTGTCGCTTCTTCAGCCCGACCCTTCCTGCAGTAGCGAGCAATAGGATTGGAATATCTCGCAAGCACGTTTGCCCGGCTCGGTTCCGCTCGGACGGAGCCTTTTCCCCTCGCTTCGTCTGCCGATTGTGCCAGCCACGGTCTTTTTACTCGCAAAAGCCTAGCACAAAATTGGTGCTATATTGAAGGCACTCCTTTGCAGTTGTCCTGGCTGACCGAACTTCGCGGGTGCAAATAAACACTGGCGACGAGAAGTTAGATCTAGGACACACGCAGTTTTGTGGTACGCCATTGCTACTGCAGGTCTGCGTAGTACGATTGAGCATTTTATTGGCAAGAATTCGGCGTCCTGTATTAAACGCCTAACTTATACTTTGTTTAAAACAACGCTTCTGACAAGGGCGAATCAATGCGCTTTAATGCTGACGCTATGCGGAGCTGACGCCTTCGAGACCACCTTCGCGCTGGAGGCACCGAAGACTGCCCGGGAAGTAATATTTGACGACATGGTCACACTTCTCCTGAAGTACGTAGATACAAGACTATCGGAGAATTACATCTGGTACGTCTTCCAGCGACGCGACCAACAGCCGGAAGACTCTATCAGCAGCTAGATCGCAGCGCTCAAACGTTTCATAGCTGACAGCAACTTTGGACTGGCATACACGTCGTCCCCAGAGGGATGCCACCGGCGGATGGCCAAACAGCTGAGCCGCGAACCAGACAATGCTGCCTCAGGACGTCATGTTTTGTGAAATCTTCGTCTGGGACATCCACGACAAATACCTCCAACAGAGACTGTTCGCGAAGAATTTGGCGTTCCAACGTACTTTGGACCCGGCCTTGTCATTAGAAAGCGGCAGCAGCGATGTCTCAAGGGAGCCCCAGCCAACTACCGCTGAGGTAAGCAAGGCTTTAAAATCAAAGTACGAAGGCAAACTTTACCCCAGCCAGGACGCTGCTATCGATGTGACGGCTGATAGCACGCTACCACCTGCAAGTTTGCGACGGCACAACGCCGCTATTGTTACAAGGAACACATTGAGAACGCTTGTACTGACCGGAAAAGTAATATCCAAAAAACCTCCAACACCACGCAAAGAACGCATAGTGGCAACGCACCGTCCCCAAATAATGACGCTGCATTTATCTAACCATGCAACGGGCTTCACAGAATAAATGGGCGAATACTCAGCCCTAAATTCCTTGTTGACGTGAGAGTTGGGGGAACGCGCCTGAAGCTAAAGTCGATACTGGCCCCACGTGCTCCCTGGTCACCGATTCTACCCACCGCCAAAGATGGCGAAAGAATGAACAGACGCTATCTACAGAGTCTCTTGACTTGCGCACTTGGTCGGCAGGAGAACTTCGCCTCATCCGTTCTGCGCAAGGTCGTGTGTAATTCCAGTACAAGAACCACCTACGGGCTTCCCGCACTGGTGTTGAAACAAACGGTCTGCAACTTGGTAGGGTCGCGACTGGTTTCCAGCACTGCACACTCACGGGAACACAATGGACCGAGATTGATGATTGAACGCAAACATCCCGGAGGATCCCTCATGCCACACGGATGTTTTAACGACGAATTGAATTGCTACACGACAGAACTAGCTCACCTGGGAATGGAGCACCGCGCAACGCCTAACTTCTACAAAGCGCATGAAGCATTTCCATCATACAAAGAACCAATATATGGAGAGCTCGATCGCCTGCAAAACCAATGTATTTTGTAGCAAAGAAGTTTGCTCAAATGGTGCACCTATAAAAAGGAGCGCTGCGTGTTTGTTGTGTCTACCAGAGTAAGCGTTAAAACAGTGCTCGAAAAAGCAGCGTATCCGCTACATATGACCACAAAAGTATATCCAAAATAGCGTCGTACGATTATCTTCTTCGCTCTGTACATCTAGCTACGAGGCTTATCAACAGCCGAAGTTCGACGACGAGAGGCGCATTGCTCACCGTAAACTCAGTCAAAGGACTGTTGATATTGGAACGGCTTCTTGTCGCCAGAAATCTTGCATCGTACGATTAAAACAACTCTGCCCGGAATTTTTAGGGGTGAGTTAAATCTGGAAGAAATCACTGTCGGTGGGGAGGACATTAGGTGCACGCGCAACGTCCAGACAAATCGAGGCGATACGCGAGAAAGGCCTGCGCCTGAAGAAAGGAATTTCATGTTGGTATCAACTCATGCGACTTTTTTGAACACAAAATAAATGCGCACTGTGACGACACGACCAAACAAAAAATGGCTGCTACTTAGCTCAGTTAACCTTGGATATGCAAAGCAAAAGCTTGGCTTAGTCTGGTTGAGTCTTGGTTTCGCTTTGTTAACCTTTGCTTCAGCTTGATTGCCGACCACGTCTCAAAGCCGTTTGATTCCGGGCAACGCTCAGAGAAGAAGGCCTGGCGAACGCGGCGTTAATTCATGACGAACGCACCGTTTGTCTTCGCCGGGCGCGAGACGATTCACGTTGCCCGAGACGATCCAGCCTGGCGTGCATCGGAGGCTGCGGTGGTGGCCGGCTGCCCTCGGCCGCAGCGGCGTCGGCGACCGCAGCTCGTTCAGCGCAGGACTACTAAAAGCGCGGCCGCAGTGCCAACAGCAGGCCCGGCGAATCACGTGATGCGTTTCGTGGGGTGTGTCGCTGGGGGTGAGTCTCCGGTCAAAAGGTCATTTCTGCATCCTCCACGAAATCGCTGGACGAAAGTATTAAAGCGTTGCTTTAAAGGTAGAGGAAGGCCTTGAGGCACCCAAACCGACTGACACGGCTTCTTCTCAGGGGCTCGTAGGGTTCCAGGCGTCCTACCATTGTTTCGAAGACAACGGACTGAGTCTGGCCGCAGACCTCGGCAAGCCTCTTGAGAGGAGCATTCCTTCGGTGGCAGAAAAAAGCATCAGACTGCTTTCAGTGCGACTAAGAAAATGAAATGCTCATCGACAGCGCTCGGGCGTTATGATGGGGATGCGTAACCTTACGGCATTGGCGCAAGTCTTGCTTAGGAGGACCAGTACGGGAGGGAGGCCCCCACTGCATTCGCCTGGCGAGCGTTAGGAAGCGCAGACGAAAACTACCGTATTTACTCGATTCTAAGCACCCTCTTTTTTCCATAATCGCGATGGCCAAAGTGAGGGGGGTGCTTAGATTCGAAAAACCTAAGTTATCCCCATTATCCGCCACTTTTCTCGAGGCCGCATCTAGACGAGACGGGCGCAACGAACAAAGTTTTATTTGGCAAACATTTCAAAAAATAGGTACAGACAGTGAACAGACCTCCGGCGTCTGATCCCCAGCCACCCTTACTTACATTCTAATCCCTTTGTGCCGATTGGGCCGCCGCTCACAGTACGCTGAACAGGTCGTCTTCTGTTCCGTTGAAGTGGTTTGTAATTGAAAACTTCCTAAATGTCTTGGCCCCAGCGCCAACTAGGGCCCGTTTCCACGCGTTTCAAATCAACCTTGCGATGGTTTCTTTGAAAATGAAAGGAGTGGGGGGGGAGGACGGGGCATTAGACACGCATGAAAACTTTTTTTCAGGCTTTTTTTCCTGCTTAGAATCGAAGGAGGGGTTGGGGGCGTGAGGTAAGTAGAATCGGGAAAATATGGTGCTTGCAACTTGACAAGGCAGGCCTAGCAGTAGTTAACAGATTTACTCATTTTCACCAGCATATTGCACCCCACCTCGTCACCGTAACGATGCAGCGCCAACTGCTCCAGGGCATCATGGGAGAAGCAAAAGAGGTTTCCCGCAAACTTTCGCCTAGGATGGCCCGATGGTGTCCCAAGTTAGGCAAATAGTAATTGAATTTTAGTGTACATGCCTGGACAGCTGTATAAAAAATTCTGATGCCCCCAGCAAGCTGCCATCACAATGCCAAGTAGATGAGCCCTTTCTGTCTGGGGATGTACTCATGATGGATTTCACGCCATGCTACGGCCTTTCTCCGCAAAATCTTGTCGAAAAGCCTCGGCAAAAAGTAGTCCTCTGCCGCGTGGTGGAAGTTATCTGAAATGTAGATATCCATAAACTATCATTTCCGGATGCCTCAGGTGACCCGACGAAATCTAGAAAAGAGGTTATCAGCTTATGCGTGATTTCGAACATTAGCGAACAGGAGAGGGAGGCTGCTATTTATAACGCGCTTCGTGCAATCACCTTGTCATATTTTGCTGTAAGCCAAACCACACTAAACTTAAAATTTCTTCTTGCGTGTAGTGCTATTTTTTTCTGTACAAATTATAGCCTGCTAGGTATATTCTCTAACCAAACTATTTAAAATAAGGCATTCTCTTACCATACCATTTTTTCACCGCGATTTTTCTTCGCTGCTTTGTTTACTAACATCAGTCGTGGCTCTCTACAAGTTTGACTTCTCCAGTCCCAGTATTCAAAGCAAATGTATTATGCATTTTTGTTTTTCTTTCGAGAGATACAGAAAAAAAATAATTTATACTGTACAACAATTATTAACATCGCAACTGGCATTTTCATACTGTTATAGAAAATGTGTGTTATGAGGTACTGTTTGCGGCCAACTAAGTTTACACGGACGTTTAGTTTGTGTCAGTGTAAAAAGACAAGAGCGCGTCAGTAATAGCAACTAATACATTGAACCGGAGCTTGCCAGGCAACATCATGTACGATAAGACCAATCGGTCCGTATATTATTCTGTTCGCTCCAGTGCCGCTTTTTTATTCGTTAACATGACAGCCGTCAGCTGCCTTTTTTAAGCGTGACAATGTGATAAGTTCCGCTTTATCATAAACAATTGTGAACTACGTAATCGCTTCCCAAGCAGGATTCATATTTGTGGCATTTCGTACGGGAGGAATGCCATGCTAAGGAAATATGGAAAAATACATTTTCACTAGCGCACAATTCTCATTTTCTGAACAAAATTTGTCTGG
This sequence comes from Haemaphysalis longicornis, assembly GCA_013339765.2. Lineage (NCBI taxonomy): Eukaryota > Metazoa > Arthropoda > Arachnida > Ixodida > Ixodidae > Haemaphysalis > Haemaphysalis longicornis. The sequence continues at coordinate 46,482,258 of CM023458.1, forward strand.
CATGGTTATAAGTCTACGATCTTTGTAAGAAACAAAAACAAAAAAAAACACAAAACGTGGGATATTCTTTCCAACCGAAACATAGCAGCCCGTAACTGTCTCATCTGTACTGGCTGTAGAAACTGATGGCTAAACGGTACCTATTTGTCAAGCTTCGTCAGCGCACTATTTGGGTTTTAAAGAAAGCTTATGTTGCGAGCATGCTTCGGATGCCGTAAAAACCTTTGTATTTTTCCAGCCACCCGCAATTCCACCAACTCTACTACGGCTCAACCCATCACAGTCAGAGTTTCGGACACAAACCACAGTCTCGGACAAGACACCACAGTCACAGTTTCGGTCACAGTTTCGGTCACAGTTTCGGACAAAAAAACTTCGGCTACTACAACTTCCAGACCAACCCCAAGGTCGACTGGAAAGACATCCAATCAGCCGGCCACAAGCCCTGAAACAACTACTCCTCCGCCTCCACCTCCAGAAAGAAAAACAAGTAAGCGTGCAGTCTCTTGGACGTGAAATCGTCTCGTTTTACTCGAGTCCATGTGTAAGGCAGCATGCGGCACATTATCCATTGTGTGGAACGGTAGTCTCTACAGTTGACTGCCGTTAACACGAAGTCCACGGGGACCGCAAAAACTTGCCATTAACCTAACTTCCAGATGAACGAAAACGACAATAACAACTTTGCGATTGGTCCGTAGCACGTCTTCCTTTATTTTATTCCGAATCTCGACTTTCGTCCCCAATTTAGTCGTACGACATTTGTTGCCAACACAGTTGAGACTTATCTCTAAATTCTAAGCTGACACCACACAAACTTCCAACACAACGTTGTGCGCACACAATGGGTTGAGAACCAGCACGAAGGGGCCGATATGGGTGCGTTGGCGTGGCTCTGAAATGACCTGCTGATCTATCGACAGCACGCTGTTTCACTTCAGCGGGGCAGACAAATTGCGGAACAAGGCGGTGTTATGGCTTTTAAAAAATGGGAATTTCATGAACAGATGACGGTCACCTTGATGATTTTCATTCAATATAACTTCCAACTAACCAGTGTGCTGGGTTCGAGCTTCTAAATAGCCAGCAATTTGTTTTATTGAATTGCATAAAATATTACCGCGAACAGCACAGCCCTTCCAGCTACCCGGAAGTTCCGGTTAAGAAATATTTAATTATCCAGGAGTATTTATCTTCAACTCAAAAATTCCTTTACCAGACTCACAAAATATAGCACGCCCAAGAGTGTCATAAGCGCAAAAGCTCTAAAATACAAACGTCAGTACCGTTATATTCGCTGTTCAAGGAACTGTACTCAAACAGCATTCCAAGACAGTCAAGAATGGAGGGTCGAAACAGAACTCATGCAACGCATCGCGGTAACGAGGTATCTTTTATACGAATTGGTAGTCATAAACTAATCATCGAAGCATCGCAAACTGTTCGTTCGCATGCGTTTCTAAATGGATGCAGGACTGGTGCTAATCATTTCCCGATTACACTAAACGACTCAACAGAATGGCGAATTTTATTTTGCTTCAAACTTCCTACTACCTATTTAAGTTTCAAAAAAATATTTTTCTCCGTAGTTCTTTATATACCCCTCCCCCCATATCTATATATATATATATATAACACAGAAATTATATATATATATATATATATATATAGATATATATATATATATATATATATAATATATTATACTTTGTCTACGCCGCCATTATAATTAGAAATCGAAACTCCTTTACGCAAGAAAAACTCAGGTTTCAGACGCCTCTAATAGGCACTGAAAAGTTGAAAAGTGTCATTTATGCATATATAGGCGTCAAAAACTCCCGTATAGGAATATATAGGCAGATGTGTTGGGCACGTTGGTGCATTATGATTCAAAAAATAGAGCGCGACTTGGACAACGACAGTGAAGAAGGACTACGGGACAAGAGCGCTTGTCCCGTCGTCCTTCTTTACTGTCGTTGTCCAAGTCGCGCTCAATTTTTTAATCATACATAGGCAGTATTTATAATTACTTTAACAGCGTTTTTTAGGAAAAAATCTTCCGTAGTAATGGAACCAGCGGAAAAACTTGTGCAATTATGAAGTCATTTTATTTTCTTCGTGAAAATGCACCATACAAGTGTCGCCATTGTGAGAGATTTACGGGAAATTTGGGTGATTCGAGCTATAAGAACGGCTCAAAAGCTATGCACATTCTGCTGTGACAGCGTTTTCGACATGAAGTTGTACCTTCTTTCAGCCAACATGTGTACGCAAAAATAACAATCAACGTCCAATGAAGTTGGCAGAGGGTACTTGTAATTTGGAACGTTGCATGAGTTACTTCCATCTGGAATGTCATTGTTTCCCGCTCAGCACCATTGCAGCCTCTTTTAGCACTAGGTGTCCAGGAACTTCATGCGATATATATGTTTGGGGACGATCAAAGATTCGTAATCGCTCTGTCAGCAACTGGCCCTTCGGTGTATGGCTGAAGATCTCTCCCGTACGTTCGAAATGAGCTCAACACTCAACATTCGGATTCGGAGTGGTGCCCATGTTTTTTGCTGCTGTGTAATTTGTGCGCAGAGTGCTAACTAAGCACGGGAGGAGGCCAGGTTTCGCTCGAGTGTAGTGTGGTGCATAATAGTTCTGGCCGAGATAGTCTTGCCTGCTGCAAAGCTACAAATAACCCCTGAAGCGTTTGTTGCGAAACTCTTGCAACCTTATCCCTTTTGCCAGGGTGTAACAAGAGACTCTGGTGGAAGAGGTGCAATCGGTAACTGCTCGCTGACCACCAAGCTTCTCAATCCTACAACACCGATGAATCCCGTAGATGGCGAAATAATGCGCAATAACTCGGGATAAAAAATTTTGTCATCCTATCCTCCAGACTTGAATGCCCTGCAAAGCGTCTGGGAATGACACCACTGAACAGCTATGCTCTTTAGGCGGAGTATCATTACATAGCACGCAATATTACTTTAAATTAACCCTATAGCTACATTGATGGGACAATAGAGTTTACCCCAAAATACATAGCGTAGTCGATGGTAAGGGTTATTCTTTGCTTCCCTATTTACAGAGTGTGTTATCAAGGGCTGTAATAGCCAGTTGGTGTGATGCTAATTTTAACACCAGGCAGAGAGCCAGTTAAAAATTAGCACACGATAAAAATTAGCCAGAAAATCTTACGTGTGCCACTCACAGGCACCTACGTGTGCCACTCGAAGGATAAAGTTTGGAAACCAGTTTGCTCGGACGAACGATAAATGGCACATCAGAGAAAATGCCCCCTCGAAAAACGCGAGGAAGAAAACATTTTTGCAAGAAAACATTTTGCAAAACACAAGCAAACGTACCCCTTTGCCTTATTAGCTCTGAAACTAGGGGCTACCGCACCACGTCGGCTTTATTCGATCTGAGATTTTTAAACCCTCATAAATCTGCTTCTCAGCAGCAAACTCACTTATAAACCCGTATGAAATGAAGGCGTATTACGGCGTAAGAAAGAACCCCTTCGCTGTTCCGCGTGAAACTGATGGACCTGAATGAACGAGCAAGTTACACCGGAATCTTTCCCATTTGCTTTACTCTGGTTGCGATAGTCTAACATGGAAATACCTTTTTTCAGCCAATACGTAAGAACAACCCAAAGAAAAGCAGCAAAACAAAACTTAGATAGTGACAGCACACCTTCTGAAGGTCTGCGACGCAGACGTGCGGGGTCATGAAGCGAAATATCTATCCCTGTGGTAATTGCTCCGTCGAACAAGTACAGAATATGTGGTTTTACACACCGAAGATACGTATTTGCTAAGAAGCGCTCCATAGCACGTGGCCGCATCGGGAAGTAGCGCATGCTGGTCGTGGCAGGGGACTTCTTGAACGTGTCCAAGGAGGAGGTGACACGGCTGGTGAAGGCGGACCACAACATGTATATTGGCGTTTTTCCTGGCCAGATTTTCGGGGTAGAGGCAGCGACAAGATGAGAAAAAACATGCACTGTCGTAAACTAGTTCTAGGTGGAGGGACCAAGACGTACTGCACGGAAGGGGCGCGACAATGCGGAAGCACTTAGAGACGGGAGCTCATGACTTTGTGCCCAAGTGAAGACATCGCCGTCAGCACGATGCCTGAGACCAATGGGTGAGGGATACGCGTGGAGAGGGAGTTGGTGGGCTCAGAACACAGATGTAGGAGGGTAGCTAGACAAAGTGATGAGTTCTCCAGCTGTCGACGTCAACAGTGAAGCCCGATGGGTGGGTTATAATGGGCGTTCTACCGCCATGGAGTCCATTTCAGCAGCCAGACAGCTGCAGGTCGACGAAAGCGGATGTGCCTGGTCACAAATAAGCGAAAGGGCCCACACTTAGGATCGCATACATCAACATGCGAAGCACAAGAAAACAAGAAAAATGGATGGACATTCGCAAGCAGCTGGAATATAAAAAAAACTAGGCCTGCGCCTCTGATATAGACGCATCTGCGGGACCTGAAAAAAAACACGGGTGATTCGAGATTATGTGTGAGATTGTTGCCATAGGACGACAAGACGGAGAAAGCGCTGCGTAGGTTGCGTGCTCTGACATCTGTGGGCGAATTTCAAAATAGGGGAAGTAAACTGTATGTAACAGTTATAGAAGAAAGGAGGGGAGGGAATTGGGAGGTGTCTTTAGAAGTGTATCTTTAGGCGGCTAAAGAGTAAAGAACGACATAAACAAATTGGTGGGTTGCATAATAACAAAGATAATTTTGAATAGCTGTAAAAGGTAGGATAAGTAGGAGCCGCAAATGTCCGCACGGAGTACGTGGGTGGGTGCACAAACTACCACGATTGACCGAAATCTAATCTTATAAAATGGGGAGCCAAATAAGGCGGTCAAGTTACGGAAGAACGTAGTAGGATACAATGAAGCATCAACTAAAGCCTCCTCTCAGTCTCAGAAAGCATGCATGAATATTTGGATAAAATGTGCATACACAGGGAATGGGATGACTGGCTTGGCAAGTTCACACACGTATATGCATAAATTTCGGGCAATTGAAAGGCAAAACTGATGACCGATTGGAGCAGTACTTAAAGTTAAGCAGTTAATAAAGTACGGATAAATCAAAAGCACCGAGGCGTATATAAAAGAAATTCCGGGGGAGAAAGGGGTATGGAATGCTAATCTAAAATAAACAGAAAGAAGTTGCAGATAGCACCTGCCTTTGGGTGTTAAGACGCACGACGCGATAGCCTCACTTTGACAGCCAGGGAGCGTTTTGGAACGGAATTGCTGCACTTACGATCTATATGCTTCACGATCACTGAAGGTCAGAGAAGAGAAAAAAAGACGCAGAAAGGGTGTTTATTCACCATGGCCGCAGAGAGAGTGAGGTCCTCTGTGTTTCTGTGGCCTAAGATGTTAGCGTGAAAGGTTGCGGTTGCGGGGTGTTCATTAGTTAGAGGTAAAAGTGCAGTGTTAATGTTTCAAAGTCTTTGTTCTTAAAAGTCTGTGCCGGACTGACCGTTTTTTTTGCATTTTTGCAAAGAGAAAAAGAGAGAGTAAAGATATCTGTTGCGCAAAAAATACCGTGGTTTTGAAAAGGGTGTAAACAGATGTTATAGAGCTCAAAGGTGGATCTTGATTTATAGCCAAATGGATGCAGCAGCTAGCTCTCTTGCCCTCCCAATCAGCTTGCACTTTTCTTCAGGCAACGATCTAGTCAAAACTGCCTCCCATGAAAGTTAAACATGTAATGCTTTAGTTGTTCGCCCCTGAGCATACCCCGGTACATTCCAAGACTGCATGGGAGATTTGAGAGGGTGGGTGTTTTTCCGACGTTAGCAGAGTTTTATGGTTGTGTATGATGTTCCCACCCAGTGCCTTCACCCACATGTATTTGTATATACTTTGACGGTTTGTCCTCCACAGAGGTAGCAATTCTTCGGCATTGAGAACCCCTAGAAGCACGGAGCAAAATCGTGTTCCTGCGGAAGGGTGCTGAGATCTTATTAGCATTTTTCGCGAAAGAGAATGCGGTAGCCGTGGTCCTAAGGGGCATGGTGTGTGTGTTCGCGTGCCTCTTGGTGGCGTGCCCCGATCTCTTCAAACGCTTGCGCCCGGGTGTCCTGGTGACATCGTTAACTTGAATCATTGTTGATGGGAGTATCTTAAGAAGCGTTTAGGTATTCGGCCTGCAGCCATCAGTGTGAATGTCTGTGAGCCTGCATAGATGTTACGCTTCCATTTGGTACTCCCGCTAGTGGAATTGCCAAAATGATGGCTCCCACGTAAGCTTTTTTGTTCCCGTATGCAGGAGAGTCATGCAGTCACAAAGATTTGCAAGAATACTCAACTACGAGAATCCCTGTCTCCTTCTTTCGTACATCACAGTGTCGGTGTATACTGTGATTTTCTGACATTTGACTTACCTGAACTTCACTTGACACTGTCATGTCGTCTCTCCTTGTGCAAGTTTGGATGCATGATTTTGCTAGAGAGCTTTTACACTCAGTCGCTGGGTCGGTGAAATGACCGTGATGGCGTGCAGTAGATCATTTTTCGTCGGGCGATGCAGGGGGGTATTGTTCGTCTTCCATACGATTGACCGTCCCGATTTTGTTTCGAGTTCAGCCGCGTCCTTGTAAGACCAGGCCGAGCATTCTGACGTGACTGCTGTCTGGGAGGATACCAGTACCTATTTTTAGGGTGCCTTTCAGCTTTGCCGCGTGTCGCCTTACATCGCTTGCCAAACACAGCGTGCGGCAGAAACTGAACCGCGGGAATAATAAAAATATTTCGAATATATATGAAATTATACCACATATATTAGTTTTTATTTTAGTTCGTATCGGTTTGTAATTATGCGTTCCTTAGTTTTTGAGAGACTGGCGTTGATCCGTTGCCCCCTGTTTTGTAGTTTGGGACCCAATGGTGCCGGCATCAGTTCTGGAGGCGAACACGCCGCCGTAACTCAGTGGGTAAGACATTGCGCTCTAAGTCCCAAGCATGCGGGTTCGATTCCCGGCCGCGGCGGCAGTAGTTTGGCGTCTGCAGAAAAAAAATTCCAGTGTGTCAACATTTCAGGGCACGTTAAAGATCCGAGGTTGTCGAAATCATTTCGGCGCCATCGAGTGCAGTGTGCATCGTAGCCCAGGTGCGGCTTCGGCACGTAAATTACAGAAAATTAAAATTTTTATCTTCTGGCGGAGAGCTGCTGTGGTGTGATGGCGGGAGATGCAGGCACGGCTGCCAACCGTATCGAGCATGCTACCACCGACATAACGTAGAACCAACTTGACTGCGCAGGCGCCACACCTGCTGAAAAAGCGTGTCCTTGCTTCCGCCTCAGTTGTAGCATCATTGTCCTACTTTCTATACTTCAGTTGCCGTTGTGCCACATTAGTGATGGTACGGTCAGATATGAGGGGGTATAGAGGAGCGCCGCCAAAATTTTGGAGCAACGTGCAGGGAATGTGCACACACAGAAAAACGCACCAAAGGAAGTGTAGAAAACATGTAGTTGCAGATAAGTAGAGAAGAGGAGATATTAGCATACAATCACAAACCATCAAGGGAAAATTGACGAGTACAGATAAAATGGCCACTCTTCGCCATAGCTGCGTTATAATGGGGAATCTGGATGGTATCAAATAGCAGGAGACAAGGTTTATTTGAAAAAAAAGCAGAGAGAAATTGCTCCTAAAAACGCCTGCACTAGGCACGGATGCGATTCACGTAGAGTGGCCGAATAAATTACGGTAAATAGTAGAGTAAAGCTACTGAAGCTATCACGAGAGAGACCGAAAATAAGACGACACCAGGCACGTCGCAAGCGAACAGAAAGGTGATTTTTATAAGGGCCAAAGAGACCATCAAAACAGCGCTACCTTTATCCTTCCCCATACAGGCTCGATAATGCTCACGTCGGCACATTTATGGATCCATTCAAGTTGCGCACACCGTGGTCAGTTAACAATTTCTTGACACTTTTTGCGGTGTGCACTGGGGCCAGGTCTTGCTGGAAGATGTAATCGCCGTCAGGGAAGGGGCCGTCTAGGCCATATGGTATCATTACATATTCCAGGATTTCGGAATATTTCTCTGCAGTTAGGGAGCTTTCAATTCGAGTGCAGTGCGCCAAGTCCTTCTCTGAACATGACGGCCCACACGTTTACGGAGGTCCTTCCGCTTGAGGCCACTTCTTGTATGTATTCGGGCTCGTAGCGAGTGTTCACACGACGCCAGGACGCGACGTTTCTGGTCCCATCTTGTGGTAAACGTCGATTCGTCCGAGAACACCGCCTGCTTCCTGTCGTCAACGCTCCAGATGCTGTGCTCAGACGCAAACCTGAGACGTGCTGCTTTGTTGTCGTCGGATAGAAGAGGCTTTTGCACGGCAACACGGCTTCTCAGTCCGGCTTCTGCCAACTTTCTTTTCACAGTAGTCAGTGAAGCTGAAACACCTGCAAGTTGAGCATGGTGCTGCGCAGTGCCAAACGAATTAGCATAAGCCACGGCGACCAAAACTTTATCTTCAATGGCGCTGGTAACGCGAGGGCGACGATCATGAGGGGCGTCACAAATTCGCCCTTCATTTCTATAAGCCTGAATAATGCGGTTCACTTTGTTCGTTGATTGGCCAGTTAATTCAGAGATTTCTCGTTGCGTATAAGACTTAAAGCATAATTCCACAGTGCGCAAACGTTCAATGTAGAGGCACTCTTGACATGGTGCGGCCTGCTGTGAAAAGAACAATGCAGCCGAAAAGGGCATTGAAAGGGGCGTATAAAAACTGGGATCAGTGCTTTGTGCTCTACTCTCGTTTTTCAGCGTGAAAGTGGCGCTGTGACCAATAGAAAGCAGTAGGCGATAACGGTTCCTCGGAAGATAGCGTCTTGCATATTTTCTTTTATTCTTAGCATATCGTTTTTTAACGGCACTTATGGGTTTTCATTGTGGTAAGGGAAGCATAGCGGCGCAGTGGCCATCAGTGACGTAGCTGAAAGCATAATAGTGCATTTAGTACCGTGAGACATTGTCAGAATTAGAGGCAGTAGCAGTAAATAAAAAATGCGGTCAGCCAGTGTTTCAGATATTTTGATTTGGGTGGAAGATTGAATGTTATCGATATTTCGCGACGCCCTATTATTGCCAAACTGGAAGGCTTGCGCAAATGCGCATAAGAGCATTGCAGCCAATGATAAAACTTATCGCTGGCGATGCGGTAAGCCACCCCGAAAACTTCTGAGGTAACAATTTATACCAGCCGCAAAGGAAAGAAGCCAGCAATGGTGCACACAGGGGATGCCGATGGGTATCGGAACAGCTGACCCCTCTCCCTTTACTTCTCGAATGCTTCGCTGCAAGGCGCCACCACCTCCCGGGGAGCAGCTGCGGCGGCTGCTCGTCTGTTGCGAGTCAAATTGGGCGCGATAGTACGTACGTACCCGCGGAAATAATGGGAATCGGTCTAGCAATAGCTACTTCATATTTACGCTTAATAAGGCCACAAACGCAATCTTGAGTACGGCTGTGCCAACAAACTCTCTCCTTTGCCTTAAAACTACAAATATCGCACCCGGCTCAAACCACGTTTTGTGAACCATGCCGTTTTTGCGTCAATGCGCTAACAGCGCGAAGATCCCAAGTTTGGCCGACTACATCTTTTTGTATCAAACTCCATGGCTTCGGGCGACCTAAACTCCATACTAGTTAGAATACTTCTATCCTTCAATCTGCAGGCGCCGATGCAAACAAAAGCCTAAGCTGAACTTAACCTACATTTTTCGCGGCTTCAGCTGGTGCATGCCGGCATACGCAGGTGCTATGGCAACTGAGAGCGATGATACCGTATTCTCGATCATACCGCAAAATTTCAAACAACCTTTACATCCTGCTTGAAAACTGCTGCAAACGATAGCAATATCTTCTATAAAAGCCGAAACTATCTACCAGAAAAGGCCGTAATTTGTCTTGGACTAGCACTTTCTTGGTTGTCGCTCATTAACATTCGACTTGTTTTCACTCTGCGCGCTTCGCACGGCGACGGCTTCGCAATAGATTTGCCAAGTCGGCAGTATATTCCCCAAAGTGATTACAAGCAAATAACACTACTTGAAATCACGCCGTAAGCATGTTTAGGTGACTTCAACGTATTTTTGTTTTCGAGAAAACATAATTGTGCCTTCAAACTCTATGCCGGGCGAGGTCACCGACCGAGCGGAAAGAAATGCCGGGTGAGTAGTCCGACTGAAGCAGGCGACAAATTCGAGTAACCTAGGCGACATTACCCAGCCGCGTTCAGCGGCACAGCCCGTAGCCGCGCTCGCTCACGACCAATAACATTACTTTGAAGGTTTACTTAGGTTGTATTCATGTTCAATGTTTAATTTCAGCCGGTTAAATTTCACCCAACTATCGGTTTTTGAAGGCACGTGAAACATGAAAGAAAAAGAAAAAAAAGATAATTTCATATATGTAGTTTTCAATCATATTACCTAACCTGAGGATTTTTCAGCTAGTTATGTAGGGCTATCGTTACAAAAGATAAAGGGAAATGTATGTGCAATGTCTTTCGTCTATCATGTTTTAGTTTTTCAAATCAATCGAGTATTTTCTACCCAGTGACCACGCAAAATTTAACGTAGGTAATAGTTTTGCATGGTTTTCTGGCAGATTTATTTTGAGTCAACTTAGAGATTCTACACGGCATGCCAGTCGTGTTAGTGGCGGAAAATGCATCCGCATAATGGGGTCTTTTGCAAGACGAAGCGACAAAAATGGCATCGCTTGAGTCTATAACACAGTTGTGCATGTCTACAGGAGTAGGCCAAGACCTCGTGGGAAGCATGCACCTGAATTCGTCACCGGTTGTTTGAAAAAACGACAGGTTTTTTTCTAAATGTAGCTTTTTCGACAGCAAGAAACATCATGGGGCCATCCTGAAGGTAAACGAAACGTGTTTAATTATCCGCTTTTCCTTTATGCCTGGGTAAACAGAAGACCATGTAATCTTACGAAGGCCTAAGCCACGTTTTACTGGTTTACTCCATATCCCTTAGATCGCTTCGCCTCCATCTGAAACGCTTCAGCCGAGATTGGAAACCGTGTCGTCCTGATGAGCATTGCACCGCCTTAGCAACAATATCACCCCGTTGTAATAACAAGAGAAAGAGCAAAGGGATCAGTGGGTCCATTGCGAATCGAACTAGCACACCAACAAAAGTTATTTTAAATTAACTTCTTCATATCACCTTATTCTCCCGTACGCTGACCCTGATCAATACCGGAACAAAACTACATCGCACTACGCACTGGAATTTGGCGCCAACTTTTTTGAATGAACAGTGTTGCATAATAATGCGCGCAAAGAACCAAACCTTTCAGTTTGAAGTTTTGTTGAATGACTTGTCGTTTGTATGCTAATTAGGTCCACAAATGTTTGGAAAGGTTGTGGCCTAATATGAATAGTTTGACGACATTTTTAAACCACACAATTTTGGAGTTTCACCTTGGGTGCGTAAATTATAACGCAGTTCATTGACACACCCAATTTCATTTTTTTTTCGCCTGAGCGAAGCAGAAGTCTAAAAGAATGTGCAGCGTAATGTGTGCTCAGACGTTTATACACCCGACGGGCATAAAGCTCGGTGTGAGAAAATTAATTTTGTGTTGCTCTTCAGGTCTAACAGTCTCCTTACTACAGAGAAGAAATATTTATTTTGAACAATTTTAATGATCGCATCTGAGTTTAAAAAATGGAAGAAGCAGTGGTCAAACGCTGCAAATATGTGAACTCGTCCTTCACGTTTTGATACTCGGTCGTTTCTTTTTGAACAGGACAGGCGCAATGCTTCTAGTTCTTATTAACTCAAAATATTGAAATTTGGACCCGTCTTTGAACTTGCAATACACGCCTCCTTGTGCCTACATGTGCTGTAATTAATTATTCAGTCGGTGAAATCACCTTCCTTGGGTGATATTACAGAAAGCCCGAGTTTGAGCGAAACTCGGGCAAGGCGGAGCTGTGGTGATAATAATAAGCTCATAGATAATATTTTGGGGGTAGGTTTAAAACGCTGTAAAAATGCGATTCACGCTATTTGCTGACTATTGAGGTGACGTAATCGGTCCAGGCAGCGCGCTCCATGGATGCGCTACTAGGACGTGGCACATCTTTCAGTGCGTTCTCTCGTTCCACTGCTGCACTGGTGGCTACTGGGGGCAAGCAATCCAACTACTTTATTTTATTGTACTTTTACTTTATTGATATGTATTTCACTACAAAGCTCATTTTATTTTTTATTCCATGCGTTCACACGAGTTTTTTGTTTGAAAATTTTCGTCCTAAGTAGTAGTTTCTGCCGTTGGTGGCAGACAGTGCAATCACGTGACTATGGCCGACTGGCAAAAAAAGAAAGCGGGCGATAGAAGCGCGCCACATACAAAACAGTTGCTGCTCGTATTACGTTATCAAAACCCCCTGCTTTTCGACACAAAATTTCCTCGGCGCAGTCCAGTCTGCCTACCTGCTTTTAAGGCGAAACCCTGGCTATACGTATTAGCAACGTTTTTTTCTGATACACTGTACTTGCTCTTTTTTTTCTCACTTTCGTTTCTTTGTCTTTTGGCACGGATTAATTCAAACGGCTTATTTTCTGCTATTACGTGTTTGCGTCACTTTCTTCTATTTCATTTGTTCGTCTTAGTGTGAAAGCAGACTCGAACACGCCACGCCTCCCTAAAATCGGGTTTTGCGAGGGTGGTGTGCACCTGTCCTTTTCGCGTGATATCACGTTCAGGCTTCACTCTGCATGCACTATTCTACGACTGTTTTTTTTTTTCAAATTCACACGGTTATGAATTTAGCGAACCGGGCACGTTAATTCCTCAAAGCCTATTGGCCAAAGTGGCCATATGTTACGAAGGAAGAAATAGCAACAAGGAAGAAGGAAGGAAGAAAACTTTATTAAGAAAGGTTGCCCGAACGCCGCGGGAAGGGAGGGCAGGAAGGACGCTATAATTCCAGCCATCGACCGCACAGACAAAGCTCCAGAGTGCTGTCAAGGTGTCCTTGACACGCCAAGAGGGCCGAATCCACTCTTCGTAGGAGTGAACCCACGCCGGGCGGTGTTGGGCGCGAAGCACGGCAAGGCCGGGGAAGACCAGACGAGGCCCGGGCAAGACCAAAAATAGCAACAAGAAAAAAACATTTCAACTTTTTGCTTTATTTTATCTTTCTCCTTCACCGCTTTGTTCGAAGAAGCTCTCCGCAGTCGTTTTTTTTTTTTCATAGAGTTCAATCCCCTCATAACCCTCTCTTCTTTCGCGCCCTTCCCACTCCCGCTTACCCTCCCTCTGGCGTCACGCGGTTACTTTAATTCTTAGCTCGCCCTTTACTCGCTTTCCATGCTCTGCTTCCTGCCGTGACGGTGACGCTGAACGAAACCCCTTGAAACGTGTAAAGGTCGCCTCTGACAATAGGCACGCGCTGTTGATTGTATTGTAGCAAGGATAATGAATAGATGCAACAGGCCATCAAGCTTTCAGGGTAGCGTACCAGCATCAACCATGTGGAAGAGGACGTATTGTAGCAAGGATAATGAATAGATGCAACAGGCCATCAAGCTTTCAGGGTATGCGCCGTACCAGCATCAACCATGTGGAAGAGGAAGGTAGGATTATGTCCAAACCACACGCGAGGATGTGCACCAAAGACGTGTCAGGGGAAGAGGATGAACTCTAAGGTGCGTGCGCGAGAAACGAGCTGGGTTATCTCAACGCTCGGACCTGCGTTCCTATCGGCTTCATCCCTGCGAATAAACCACCTCAACCGGCTATCGGTGCGTCGACTGTCTCCTTGACGGTATATGCAATGCGTATCCTGCCAGTAACCTTTTCACAAGAAATGCACGTCACGCAACCCCTGCCACGGTGATGGTAAAATGCACAGTCAAGCAACGCTTCGCTCGACACTGTTTTGCGAGCCGACGATAACTGAAGCGCACGCTCCGGCTGCAAACAGATTGACGCGCGGTAGGAACCTACGGAAGCCATGTCCGCCAAACCACCAACAAGAAAGGCGAGGTCTTGGAAACGCGTCTCCACTGATCGTATTCCGCACACACCGGCTGACGGCCAACTGGTGGCGGTCGATGGTGCGGTCGCCACCAACGCTTCTGTAGAAGCTGCCCGTTGCGTAAAACCGCAGCGCACACTACACTTGCTCCTCGACAGTCATGCAGCGAAAGCTGCCTCTAAGTCGTCGCGAACGGGGGTCTGTCGCCAGACGACTGCACAAACAATGCAAAGCACTTTTCCAGAGTTAAAACGAGCTCGAAATTCCTCCTTCGTTTAAAACACCTGTCGGGGTAGAAATATACCTCCTACGGCGACCATAAAAATAACTACGCCGCAGCAGCGGCCACCACGGGCGTCCCGAGTTCAACTCGGCCATGCAAAACCATGCCCGAGCTTGCTCCGAGTTCTAATGTCAGTCAAACAAACCCAGCCCATTCGTGGGCGCGGCGTAACAACCGAAGCCACACCCACCCATGCGTCCACTTTGTGTGGGCGTAGCGTCGTAGCCACGAAGTCTTCATTTCATGCCCGCTAGCAGCGACAAGAACTTAGCACAAAGCAAAAATGAAGTCCCAGGCCCCCGTCAGCCAGTGGTGACCACACTCGCGGGGGTGTTCGGTCCGAACCGGAGTTCAGTATTGTACGAGCCGATAGGAGAGGCCAAGACCAACGATTTTACCACGGGAGCCTTCTTTATACACCGTGAAAACCCAGTCGATGACAAATGACACAACTTCAACGTCTAAAACGCACTCGCCAATGCTCAAACACGCTCTCGACGCGGGACAATTGCTGATAAGCGCCCGCCGTGGACACTCAAGCAAGCCGTGAAAAAAAATTCCCGCGCCTTCCCGCGAGGGGAACACGAGTAAATGCAGAGCATTGGGGGTCGTTAACGCCGCGTAAAGTCGCGTTAGGGTGGGTAGTTCGGTCGTAGTTGCGTTGGTGTCGTTTTGGGGTAGAGAGAGGAGAGTAAAGTCGCGTTAGGGTGGAGCGAGCGTCAACCAAGGAAGGAAGGAGCAACGCAGTGACTGAAGCATGAGCGACCGCTAGCCGCTTTATATTGTCGCGTACAGCAAATACGCGTTGGGGGTGTTGGTGAGCTTTACTAAAACGCTAATAGAAGAAGCAGCGGAGAAGAACGCTCTTGACCGCGAAGCACTCGAGCTGCCAGAGCAAAACACTGATGATGATCCGTTCCCGGTAGCGCTCGTTCGTCGTCGTCGTCGCCTCGGCTGGGATGTCACAAATTAAAAGTTCATTCAGATGCTTGGGGTACGTGACAGTTTACCTCCCCTCCAAAGGAAGCATCGTCCCGATGCTAAGGCAGAAAGGAGCGGAACTTCATTTGCGACCCGTCACGTCCTCGCGAAGAATGGTTTCATGCGGACTATGTGGACGACCTCGGGCCGACGACGACGGCGCATTGTGGAAACGCTGTCCACCGGAGTAACTGCATACGTGACGTCGCTGGTTGCTGTAGTACTCTGTGGGGCCCGAAGTAGCGCTTCATGAGCTTCTCGCATAGCCCTCTTCGTCTGATAGGGCTCCATACCCACACGTTGTCACCAGGCTGGAAAGCGGCGTGCCTGTGGCGAGCATTGTAAGTAGTAGCATCATGCAGCTGTTGTTGCCTGATTCGATGTCTTGCGAGCTGACGCGCCTCTTCCGCGCGCTGGGCGAACTCCTCGCAGTCGTGTCGTCCCCCCCACCGTCGTGAGGGAGCATGGCATCTAACATTGGGGTTTGCCTCCCGACCGTACACAAGAGCGAATGGCGTCATGCGCGTGGTTTCTTGCCTGGCGGTATTGTAGGAAAAAGTCACGTATGGTAGAACTTGGTCCCAACTCTTGTGTTGCTCGTCGACGTACATGCTCAGCATGTCTGCAAGTGTTTTTTTTAAACCCTTTCTGTCAGTCCGTTTGTCTGCGGATGGTAAGCTGTCGATTTTCGGTGGGAAGTACCTGTGAGGTTCATGACGGCGCGCACCAAATCTGCGTTGAATGCGGTACCCCTGTCTGTAATCACAATTGCCGGAGCTCCATGGCGCAAAACAATGTTTTCGATGAAAAAGTGGGCCACGTCGAGAGCTGTGCAACGCTGGAGGGCTTTCGTTTCGGCGTATCGTGTAAGGTAGTCGGTGGCGACAAGTATCCACTTGTTGCCGGCATGAGACGTAGGAAAGGGGCCTAAGAAGTCCATGCCGATTTGTTGAAACGGGGTTTCCGGTATTTGGACAGGTTGAAGTAAACCGGCTGGGCGTCCCGGCGGTGTTTTAGACGCTGACAGTCACGGCAGGTACGGATGTATTGCTTCACTGTCGAAGGAAGCTTGGGCCAGTAGTAGCTCTGTTTAATTCGGGACATCGTACGTGCATAACCTAAGTGACCAGCGGTTGGGTCGTCGTGGCAGGCCTGTAGTATTTTTTTCTAAGGCTCGCGGGAATAACGAGAAGAAAGTCTCTTCCATTCGGGGCGAAGTTTCGCTTGTAGAGGATGTTGTTTTTTAAAAAAAGACTGGAGTCCACGTATGAACACCCTTTTGGCTTGTGCGGAGTTCGCCTTCCAGAAAATCTAGAAGTGGCTGCAACTCAACGTTTTCCCCTTTGCTGATCGGACAAAGTTGTGGCGTCGATGGCACCAAGAAACGCCACGTCGTCATCATCTTCCGGTACAGGGCATTCGACTGGAGCTCGAGACAGGCAGTCGGCGTCAGAATGTTGTTTCCCTGACTTAAAGACAACCGTCATATCAAATTCCTGAAGTCGAAGGCTCCAGCGGGCGAGGCGACCGTAGGGTTTTCAAACGGGCCCAACCAACAAAGGGAGTGGTGGTCGCTAACAACTCGAAATGGGCGACCGTAGAGGTACGGCCGGAATTTCAAGACCGCCCACACAACAGCCAGGCTTTCCCTTCTCTGTAGCTGAATAGTTAGACTCCGCGGGGGACAGTGTTCGGCTTGCGTAAGCGACAACTCTTCCGCGCCGTCTTGCCACTGAACAGCACTGCCCAAGGGCCCAACATTGCTGGCGTCTGTATGGATTGTGGTGGCCGCATCTTCATCGAAATGGGCGAGCACAGGCGGCACTTGTAAGCGACGCCGCGGGTTTCTCGAAAGCAGCCTGCTGCTCAGTGGTCCAAACGAAGGCGACGTCATTGCGGGTGAGGTTGTTAGCGGAGCCGCGAGGGGGGAAAGTTTGGGATGAAGCGCCGGTAATAGGAGCATAGGCCTAGGAATCGCCGTAGGGCCTTTTTGTCGGCAGGCGTCGGGAAGTTGGACACAGGGGATACTTTGTCAGGATCGGGCTTGATGCCGGCGTGGCTGACAACGGGGCCCCAAGAAGCGTAGTTTTTGGGACCCGAAATGACACTTTTCCGCTTTAAGGTGAGACCAGCTGCTCTCACGGCGCGAAGTACACAGGATAGTCTTTTCAAGTGCTCTGCAAAGGTTGACGAGAAACGATAACGTCGTCAAGGTATACTAGACACGTCTGCCACTTGAGACCGGAAAGAACAGTGTCCATCATTCGTTGGAATGTTGCTGGTGCCGAACACAACCCAAAAGGGGAGCACTTTAAATTCATAAAGTCCGTCCGGCGTTATGAAGGCTGTTTTCTCGCGGTCGCGCTCATCCACCTCGATCTGCCAGTACCCGCTTTTTAGATCCATCGACGAAAAGTAACGGGCATGACGAAGCCTGTCGAGGGAGTCATCGATCCGGGGCAATGGGTACACGTCCTTCTTTGTCACTTGATTGAGCTTTCTGTAATCAACGCAAAATCGCAATGTGCCGTCCTTTTTTTTGACCAGAACGACGGGTGATGCCCACGGCTTCGAGAAGGCTGGATGACATCGTCGCGCAACATCTGCTCCACTTGGCTGCGAATTGCGTCCCGTTCCTTCGCAGAGACACGATAGGGGGTTTTTACGAAGCGGCCTCACATTATCATCAACAATGATGCGATGTTTTGTAAGCGGAGTTTGACGCACGCCAGATGTCGAAGAGAAACAGTCCTTGAAGGTCGTCAGCAGCGCGAGGAGGGCTTGTTGTTCACTGAGAGGCAAGCCGGAGTTGACATCGATGATGGCATCGGAGCTGGTTTCCCAGGTGCGGCGCCTTGTAACGCAAAGCAGTCTTCGCCATCAGCTATGTCTTCGAAATAGGCAACTGTCGTGCCTTTTGGGGCATGTTGGCGTTCATTGCTGAAGTTAGTAAGCAGCAATGCGCACGGCCATCGGTTACATGCAACACGCCTCGAGCAACTGCGATGCCCTGACGGAACAAAAGTTCATCGATTCGCTCTGCTATGCCGTCAACAGTGCTAAAATGTCGCAGTGAACTGAAACTAGCATGCAGGGCCGCGGTGGTATGTTCACGTCCTCGTCGATAACCCGCAACGGCGCTCGGCATGCTGCGAGTTCTGGTGGCGGTGGCTCGACGAGAATGTAATTAGGCGTTCACCAACGTCGATCACAGCGTTGTATTCTCTTAAAAAATCCCTCCCAAAATAAGGTCCTTGCGCACTCCGCGAGGACCACGAAACTGCCGACAAAATCAGCGTTTCCAATGGCGATTCTGGCGGTGCACTTCCCTATTTGGGGTCATTAAATGGCCTCCAGCAGATCGAATCTGAAGTCCCCAAACCCCGGCATCTTCACTTTTTTTAACCGATCGGCGAGGGTCTGACTAATTATAGAGTAGTCTGCACCGGTGTCAATAAGAGAAACCACTTCATGTCCATCTATACAAATTACGAGGTCGGCGCTTCCAGCTTCGGCGAAAGACATTCTTGTGGTATCCTTTTCCGTCGGAGACGTCGAGGGGTTTTTAAGGTCTTGCGTAGTTGGCTACGAGCAACCCTGCCCCAGAGGTTGCTGCTTTAGTTTCCCCCCCTAGGGCTTGGGGATCTGCCTCGCAGTATCCCGCCGAAGTTCCGACGGTTAGGGGAACGTCGTTCGCTGGGGAGGTGAACGTGGTCGACGGTTGGCGAAAGGTCTCGTCTCGCAGCAAGGTATTCCTCGATAGCAGGGGTCTTTGCCAAAGCAAGGGCGTGGAGCCGTGGGAGCGAATCCGGAAAGCCCAATTTCGGGTACGGAAGCGGCGGTAGATATGGCCTGCTTCGCCAAGTGAAAACACAGCGGCCGGGTTTTCATTTGTGCGCCAGACGTCGGACTTCCGTACCTGTCGTCCAGCTGAAGTTCCATTCGAGGCCGGGATGCGGGTTTGGGGTGCACTCCCCGATGCCAGGAATCGGTCTGGGGGCCCGTTGAGGTGCTGGAATAGGCGGTACAGGTGGGTGACGACGGACAACCGACACATAGCTTGGTTGGAGCTGCTGCGGCTGGCTCTCCGGAATGGCCAAGGCTTCCGGATCTCCTGACGCACGATGTCGGCGACAGAAGCATGCGAAGGCTGTGAAGAGCCTATCCCGTGCAGCTGTAGTTCCTCCTAACTATCGATCGCACGAGCTCACGCAGGGGCCTGTCACTGGATGCAGTCGCTGCAGCAGTAGCGCTTGGAGAACCGCCGGTAACCCCGGGCATATGCCGGGATCTGTCCCGCAGGGGAGCTCGATGGCTGTGGCCTCCTTAAAGAAATCCTTCACTGTGCGGGGGGGATTTCGTACGAGGCCGGGGAACAGTTGTTCCTTCAGCCCTGCATTAGATGCCGTAGTTTTTTTCGGCTCTGACATTTCAGGGTCGGCTCTACGGAAAACGTGCCCTGTCCCCTGCAAACATCGCCACCGTCTCGTTCGGGTTTTTTGGGTGCGAGACTCCAAAAAGGGGCTGAGCGTGGTCACGGCGGTCGCTGCTGGCGAATGACTCCCGCAGCTCCTGGCGAAATTCCTCCCAAGTAGATAACCTCGCTTCGCGGTTCTCGAACCACGTCCTTGCACCATGTTCTAGCGAGTAATAACCTCACGCAGCTTTTTACGAGCGTCCCACTGGTTGAACGATGCGACCCGCTCAAACTGCTCCAGCCAATCCTCGACGTCCTCAAACCCTCCCCTGAAAAAATGGCCGGCGTACGTGGCTGTTGGAGAGTTACCTGGAGGGAAGTGGTTGCGTCATTACTTGGGGTGCTGGGGCTTGACGTCTAGGTGCAGTGAAGTCAAGGTAACCGCACTCTGGAGACAGTCCGCGTTGGCGACGACTAGCCCGATGGACAGGGGTGTGGACAGGGTAGGCCGTTCCGGGCTGGCCGAAGGGGTCCTCTGCATGGGGTAGTCTACCCCCAACCTCCACCAGTGTCGCGTACAGCAAATACGCGTTGGGGGTGTTGGTGAGCTTTACTAAAACGCTAATAGAAGAAGCAGCGGAGAAGAACGTCTTACCGCGAAGCACTCGAGCTGCCAGAGCAAAACCATGATGACCGTTCCCCGGGAGCGCTCGTTCGTCGTCGTCGTCGCCTCGGCTGGGATGTACTTTAAAAATTCATTCAGATGCTTGTGGGTACGTGACAATATTTGCGCGCGGGGTAGAGGGAGAGCAGTACGGGGGGAGAGCGCGCATTCGCAAAACAGCGGCGCCTTCCACGCCCCCCCGCGCTGCTATCACGCACCTGAGCCGAGACCCCGACGGAGCGAACGAGTACACGACGCATGGCGCGCCAGCTGCTGTTGAGAGAGAGGGGAAGGAGGAGAGGCGCACCTCTGCGGACCCGGGGCTGTGACGCCGTCCCACGCAGGAAAAGGCGAGGGTAAGAAATGCTCTGCATTTAAAAGCCATGGTCGGGAGAAAGGGGGCGTTCTGTTCGCTACAGTGGACCCCCTTTTATTACTTGGTTTGTGCTTGCGCAAGCTGCACTGGGACTACCCCCCCAAACCAAGTAGCAAAATAATTCAGTGGAAGAACAAACCCGAAAAACGGACAGCCCCCCGCCGGGCGTGGCCAACAGCCAGGCTGGGGATTTCAAAGTAGCAGTGGTGTTATCTAGTTTACGCTAGGGAATGAGTATTGCAGATCGATTTCAGTTGGTGCTGCATGCGGAAGATAGCACAATCCGCATGCTATTCGCACAATCCGCACAATTGGGCGCATGCTAAGCGGCCCCAATACAGTGCGCTGAATATGCCAGGCGTCCTGCGCGCGATTACTGCGGTTTCGCTCTACGGTGTACGGAATGCTCCACTATCTCTACTTTCATAACCCAAGCAGCTGGAAACTCGAGAATAGGCGAAACTCGGGCCTTCTAGAATAGAGCCCCTGTTCGGAAAATTACTAGCATTCATTCCGAAAAATATCCGATGTAGTTTATGTTCAGTAATACGATATTCCGGCCGTTGGGTTGTGTCTGCTTATACAAGAGTATATCACAAATTTGCAAACGATCAAGGCATCCAATGTTTATAAATGATGCAGGGCATTGACAGAAAGCTGTACAGCATACATTCCGCGCTGACATAGATTAAACGTTGCTCATACATTATGTTCTTTCATTTGTTTTTACAAGACAAATTTGTTCACTGAAGCAAACATCTGCGACTTCCGGTTGTTCAGTAATTACATCACCCTTTGGCTTCGAAA
Source organism: Haemaphysalis longicornis (assembly GCA_013339765.2). NCBI lineage: Eukaryota > Metazoa > Arthropoda > Arachnida > Ixodida > Ixodidae > Haemaphysalis > Haemaphysalis longicornis. The sequence continues at coordinate 46,503,853 of CM023458.1, forward strand.
CCACTGCTAAAAACAGAAGAAATGGTGCCCTGCGTGCATTCGGGCACACTTTCGCCAGTAATCCCTAAGGTAAAACGAGAATTTGATTTATTTTTATGGCGAACGTTTCCCCCGAATTCACGTAGTTTTTGTTCTAGAAGGCAGCCCCTGTTATAGCGCCACCCTCAGTTCTTGATCTTTTTGGCCTTTCTGTTTTAGGTGACGCCTACCCGCTGGTATGTGTTGTGAGCCATCTTAGATTCACCGATAAGTCACTACTTCCTCCAGACGGCACCTGCGACATTATTTTCTACGACTCTTTTCTCTACGTCAAGATGGATGACTTCGAAAACCTTGGGCCCGCTGCAGAACACTTTATGAAAAGCGCCAGCAAATACAGCCGCTCCAAGTTTGGGATATCGTTCGAGTAAGTAAATCAATCCCATTTTTGTGAAATGCCACAAAATACGTTTAGAAGGCTCATTTTACCACTGGTTGCCCTCGCCTACCTAAAATTAATACATTCTCAATAGTGCCCCTGGTTCGAAAAATAGCCATATCTTTGAGCATAGTGCCGCATATCATCACAAGTCTTACGAAAAGAAAAGTTTCGTACTATGCAGAACGTGTGCCTTGAGAAGATGCAGACCTGCGCATTGGTCTCTTCTGCATTCAATCTCGTTTGACACGCGCATTTGTCTGCATATATGTTTGCTTTTTGAATAAAACCATCAGTTGTGAGTGCAGCGCTGTGTTTGTACCCTTCCTGGTCCTTGCATTCTTGCGCTGGTAGTTTTTTAGTGTATGAACCTGTACCAACAGTCCCGCTTTTAGCATTTTGTTGCCATTAGGAGATATATAAAGAAAAACCAGGGGAACACATCTTGATGCATGGCCGTTTCACTCTTTCAGACCACATTATTACACGCTTATTCTGGAGCTCCGTCCAAGCGTACATTCCAAATTCGCTGCACTGTTTTAAGTGCAATTGGTTCAGGCACTGTATTAACTCGTGTCCAGGCCAGCTACCCTTCACCAAGAGCGCCCAGCAGTTCCACCCCACGGATAATTGCAACTCACAACGACTCCTCTCCATCAAGTGCCAGGGTTCACATTCTTCCTACTTCAGGGCCTACGAAAAGTTCAAGAATAAAAAAATGTTAAACCTAAAATCACAAAAAATATGGAGCACGAAAACAGTTGCCTCTTTTTTCAGGGGAAGTGCGTCCACGTAGCTTCCCGGGGTTGCAGTGGCGTCTGGTTTCATCGGTGGTCCAGGTCGGCGAGACTTATCTGGTCCCGCTTCCACGCCTCCTCCCCTCCCCAGCGTTGCCTTCGGCTGCCCAACTCGCACACACGATGCAGGGAAAGGCCGCAGTGGTTGCGGTGGCAAAAACCAACAATGGTACTGAGGCCGAACCTGTTCTCTATGCTCCCCCAGTTCCGCTACACCTGAGGGCGTCGGGGAGATGTACATGGAGGTACCTGCACCAGCTCCCACCTGTACCACATCCACACTGCCACCGGTGGCGCTTCCGCAGCCCTAGGCGGTTGCTGCTTAGGGGCACGCCAAGGGCACGGGAAAAAGTGCAGTGTCCAAGGAGCCCCATTTTTCGGCAAGTTCTTGGACCTCCCATGACGACACCCAGTACGCAGCACAAGCAACAGAGATTGGCATTCAAGAATGCAAAAAAGTGGAAAAACCTTTTCCTTTAGTCGCTGCCCCAAAACATAAAACGATAAACATGCAACCTCCAATTTCTCTTACACTAAACAACGGAAACACAAAGCGCCATCCAATAAAACTGTGGAAGCCACTTAAAAACTTGGCGCAGCTTGCACTAGTGGTGCTCTGCTGGAGAAATAGCAGAGCTGGCGACCGCCCTAAATCCGACTTGGACCAAGCGGTTGTACCTCACATAGGCTTCCGAACTTGCCGCTGTAACTTCTCTACGACAGGCAAGCCCGAATCGTTTTGTCACTAGATTTCAAACCTCTTCCCAAATAACGTTATCACGTGCTTTAAGCCGCGGACACACGCTTCCCGAACTCGGCGTCTGTGCTGAACAATTCAAACGCATACGCGAGGGAACTGGCGACCAAAGCCGCAGTCGAGAGATCACTTCACGAGTCCTGGGCAGTGTGTTTTCGAGGGTCGAGTTGACAGTCGGCGGGCGCTGGATGCTCTGCTGCTAAAATTTTGAAGACGTGTACGAGATACTGCATTCTAATGAGACAAGCATCATGTGTCGACAAGAAACTCACCTTAAAAGTAAACATACAAGCACTCATAACACTTTTTCTCTTTCTCTCTGCCTGCTAATGGTTATATGGTAATGAGAAAGAACAGGGATGGCCGCACACTATTCTGGCGGCATGGCAATAGTTGTCCGGTAATCGTTACCATGCTACACTATTTGCCCACTTTCCTTTAGGCTCTAGAACTTCGTACAATAAAATGAAATAGATCATTACAGCATGCGCCCATTGCATTCCCCCTGATTTGCAGCTTTCGAGCTCCTATTTCGAAGCACGGATAGATTAGCTGCCCGAAACCGTCATCCTTAGAGGCTACCTGAATGCACATAATTATCTTTGGTGCTCTTCCCCTACGAACGCATAAGGTCACCTTATTGAAACATTTATAGAGTCCTCGGTAACATGCCTATTCAACGAAAAATAGCCTACATTTCATAACATAGGACACAACTATTGTTTACATATTGACTTGCCTATAGGCTCTGCATTTATTTTTCCATCTCTTGAGTGTGACGCGTACAATATTCAATAATGCAGTGACCACTGACCTTCCGCGAACACATTAACTGGCAATGGCATAAACAGTATCTTTCCTTAAATTCTCACTAATCCAAGAGCAAACTGTATTACACATGCAAAAACATACAAGATATTCCTAAAACCTCGACGCGTTGGCGATGATACCTAACATGCCACGGCGCATGTTCTCGACGCCGCCAAAACGTTGTGCCTCTGGAGCCCCGCACAGCCGAAACAGGCCCTGGAAGATTAAGAAAAGTAGGCGTGAGCGACAGGCCCAGAACAAGGCGTGGTGAATCCTTCGATGGTACCCCACGACGTCTAACTTCCTATTTTAAAGGGAAAAGGCTCTTGGTAAGTGTGAGCACGGTGAATCAAAACAAGAGCTGCAACAGCTTTTTGTTATTGCTAAACTCGCACACAGACACACGCAAGTTATGAAAACGAACACGAAAGCTCAAAGAACCGCGGACACACATCCTGTCCTTGGTTTGTATAACTGGACACGCACCTGAAGACAAGGCTGAAGACAATTTCCACAACACTGCCTACACGTTGCGAGTTCTTAACATTTCACAAACTCTTTTCCGGAAGACAAAATGCCTTGTGAAAAGAAGCCCCCACGCGACAATCACTAATCAAACACTTCTTACAACTCGCCGTTTTCACTTCATGACCTGAGGGCTGATATGACACATGTAAGCCTTCTGCGCCAGGCGCAGAGAAGATTACGTACACAATACATACACCATAAAACAACACCCACACAGACACTCTTTCAACCCTCCTACACCTATGCACTAAATATGGCTTTCAGGGCATCTTTCAAGGTCTTGGAGGGAGGCCATAGTAGTAACCTTCCTAAGAACGGGAAGAATCCTTCTTTTCCCGCAAGCTATCGACCGATCGCTCCTACAAGCTTCCAGTGCAAGCTTCTCGAGATGATGATAAACAGGAGACCTGCTCATTTCGGACAACCATAATCGTCTCGAGAGCTGCCAGGCAGGCTTCAGAGTAGGGCGATTAACAAACGAGCACCTCGTGGCACTTCAAACATGTATGAACGATCTCGTGCTCCATAAACAGTTTTTGCTAACGGTGTTTATAAGACGGAAAACGCTTACGAAGTAATCTGACATGACGAATACGATTGCTACTTACACATGCAAGAAGGCATTTCGTGTAAATTTAAGTTGACCCTTCCTAGTATACATGTGCAGGTAACTAGGTGCCCGATGGTGGAGTCTTCTGTTGTGCATTGTTCACAGTTAGTATGAACACCCATTTAAAGGCATTGACACGAATTACTTCCTGTTAAGTGTATATAGAAGACGTTGAAATATCTTAAATCTTGCAACCCTTCCCTTTGCGGAAGCAAAGCACAGCTTCGTGTGAACCAACATTCCGGCTGGTAATTACCAGAGTGCATTACTCATGTCAAGCAGGACGTTCGTCACCAATTTCTTCAAAACTCTACCACCTATAGGCTTATATTCGTCGACTGGCGACGACAGTGTCGCCAGTGAGGACTATGAATAAATTATGCAGCTCTGCATCATTCAACCATCCTTAAGCAGCGGGGCTTCACCAATCCACATGATTTGCAAAATTCCAGGGCATTGCGGGTCCCGCTAGCACCATTCTTGCTTTTAACACCAGTAGCATGCTCTACCGATATCCGCTCTCACGTATAAAGATTCTACACCGTCCCTCCACAGCACGACAAAAAATGCAAAGTTCACAGCGAAGTCGCACATATTGTGAAATTCCCGCCTTCTGTCCATTCTTGGGCTTCTACCTTCTCGTGTGCGGCCAGTGAACTTTGGTTATCAATTTTACTACTTCAAAAACATCGCAGAGGGGAGTGCGAAAGAAGGGGAAAACAAGAGCTCTGCCAAACTAGCCGATATGTGTTTTTATTTCGTCCCACGTGCTTCTGTCCCTCAGGTTTTATAAGGCCGCCTAAGCCTCAGCGCTGAGACTCAGCGCGGAGCCTCATCAAGTTTTGTTTCGCGCCGCATAAGTGTGTCCTCTTGCTACCAAACCATGCTGGACAAATAAATGCTGTTTCTCTTTCAACCCTCACACCAGACTAGGCCAAGTTTCTGGGTGGTATAGAGGGGCGCGGATAGAACGCTGCCCACCTGTCAAGGTTTCTCGTATTCGCTACCTTCACCGACCGGAAAACCCGAAGGCCCGAGGCAACGCCAACTCCTGAGAGTCCGCCAACCACTGGGACCCCCACGTTCGTCTCCATCTCGTGTTTATGATGCGACGTTCCGAGGACCATCATCACCGGTTATGGCCGCAAGTCTGAAACATGCCTATTTATGAGCTTGTTCACCTGCTTGGGATGACTCGCCTGTCCACGCAGCTTATCACACTGAGGTCTACGGGCTGGTGGAACATTTTCATCTTAACCTCTAACCAACTCGCACTGCAGGAGACATCATCCGAGTGGATGCACCGCGCAGTCTTCTGGGTATTCAATGTGGCCTAAAGATTGCATACATTGTCCCGGTCCATAAATTGTTTCTGGTTCAAAAAATATGGCTGCGTGGTAATTTCTCGACCCGCCGGAGCCATCACTACCAGTAAATGACCATGCGCAAAGGTTACCCATGCTCTTTTACAACTTCTGCCTATATACACTGTCCTTTGCAGACGCATGGAGTTTACGGCAACACGTACCTTTACGATCCTTCTTGTTTCCGCGCACAAGGAGACTTTTCGCAGATGCCTATAACCTAACTGCAGTGGCCCATTCGTGGTACTATGTGGGCGCTCTTAAATCTACCTCGTGCACATCAACGGCAGACTTGACATCCGCATTGAGAGGCTACAATCTGAATCTCATTTTAATCCTGCTGTACACCCTCCAAAATAAACTCAACCTACAGTCGCGCCTTAATCGTGACATGTGCTTTCTGCAGCCTTTCATGTTCATTGGACAATGACGGGCGTCGCATTGATAAGACAGTTATGACTGCACTAAACACTCCCACATCTCACACGTGCAATCGTGCCCTTAACGCGCACCGCGCTCTGTTGGACTGTCGGTCTGTGGTAGTATTGCATTCATTGTCTCAGTCTCATTTCGGCAGTAACAGTAAAAGACAGTATCATTGTCTTTTACGCCTTTTGTCGGGAGGAGGGGAGCTAGCTGCAGAAATAAATCGACGTTGGGCTCGAACAAGATCACAGACGCCGCATCTCTCCCTGCATAGAACTCTTCAAGCTATCATGTGCCTGTGCCAAATGCTTTATTATCCTTTAAAAAGGGTCTGCGTCCCCAATCAGCAGTTGATCTGATCATGCCACCGTAACGTGCAAATCTTGCCTGACTGTACCCACAACCACGCATCCTACTTTTTCCATGCTCCCTAACAGATGCTCCCATGCTCCCTAACAGCTACGAACTACATAGTTCGTAGCTCGCGACGCCAACAGCATTTTCTGCCAAATAAGTCATGGTGTCAAACAATACCCCCAATAGCGGCATGGGGAGGATAGACGATGGCCAAGCCACGCTGCCCCTGCGCGGGGCACCAGGTGTATTTAAGGTGACGGTATTTGTGACACCGCGAGGCCCGTGCCCCCCCCCCCCCCCGCGTGAGCAGTAAACAACCATGCCGATAAGTTGAAAAGTTAATGGTAGAACCCTGTAACTGTGGCTGTCGGAGCCTTGGTCAAGCTCTGGCCGATAGGCTCCGTGTCTGTTTACCAGGCAGGGGGCCCGGGGACCTCTCAAGCTACCAGGGTAAGGCTCCAAAAGAAGAACCCCCCACCCTGCTTTTATTAGATGCCATCAGGTATTTTCGATACCACCGCCAACAACTCCCCGCAAACTCTCCGCAAACATCTTCGGTCCCTGAAAAGGGGCCGCACCGAAGTGTCCTTTACACCACTTTCAACATTTTTTTTCGTAATCTTTACAGCTATTCTTGTTTTCTTGTATTAGAGTCAGCTGACTCACCAAGACCTGTCGCTCCACCTCCCTATTCTCGATATCAGAATTCCTACGGAGGATCATAGGCAAAAAGTGTCACGCAAAAAAGATCGAAACCGGAGAAACCCTATTTGAAGTCAACTCCCAGCCACAAGCTGCCAACCTCCTTTCCCAACCCGCGTCCTTGATCTGGACGTCAGGGTCACACGCCACCGTCACCTGAAGAGCTCCTAGGTTGTCATCTCAGCATCAAAACAGATGCTGACATACTTGAAGGCCTTAATAAGGAGCAAGGCGTTACGGCCGTCAGGGTGTATGAAAATTGGAAGAGATGACAACGAAATCCCCACAAAACACATAATCCTGACCTTTAATCGGTCCGCACTACCATAATACATAAATGCCGGCTTTATTCTCTGTTCAGTCTGCGTAAATCCCCAACCCACGATGATGTTTCAAGTGCCAGCGGTTCGAGCATGGCACCAGCACCTGTTGGGGCAGAATGGCCTGTGATAAGTGCTCGTATACACGACTACCCCGCTGAAAACTGCCAGGTTGAACAATTCACATGCAGCAATTGCCAGGCACCGCACCCTGAATATCCTCCTACATGCGACAGGTTTCAGATGAAAAATAAAATCAATATCAATGGGACTGAGAACGTCTCCCAGAGGCGCGAAGAGGTTCGCCTCTTTCCTTCTTGGGAGGTACTCACACGCAGCCCGTGGGGGAGAGGGCGGACCACACCATGGTTTCTGCGGCGACCCAGATCAGCCGGATTTACCTGCCCCTCCTACCCGCAGCCTTGGTTGCCTCCGGCGTCCCAGTTCATCTCCACACCACTTTCTAAGCCAGCAGGGGTTGGGGTGGCCACCGTCTCCATCGGCACCGATGGCGCTCTTGTCTCTGCTTCTATGGCCTCCAGTGCACCGGAGGGTACCGAGGAGATGAACACGGAGACCCCCACATTGGCTCCCGACCCCGCCGTACTGCCCGTGCCACCTGTGGTGCTCCTGACGCTCTCAGCTTTGGCAGCCTAAACAAAGGGCACTCGGTAGGGTGCTAGGTCCCGGCAGACCGATCCGTTGAGACTTCCCAGGACATCTGACTATGACACGGAAGTCAGACTGTTCCTTACAGCGGCGCAGCACAAGAAACGAGCTCCAACGTCCAAGACTTCAGAAAAGCCAGAAAGCATAGAATCACTGCCCCGAAAGACAACACATGAGCTTACAGTGTTCAGTCGCTTTCAAATTAATGTTGCACCGTGGCGGAAGATGACACCATGTAGCGATGAAGCGATGTATTTACACTAATAAATGCAGCCATAACTGAGCCCGGGCTGCCTGAAGCTTCCACACACAGCTTCTTCTTTGTCGTCATTGGTAGTGGGCCATGGCGCCAGCGGTGAATTTTCGTCCCGTCCCTCATGTCAGACCCCCGGCACTTTTTCAGCTATTTAGCATAGGTTAAATTTGTATGACGTAACTTCATGCCAGTTATAATCATAGCCTTGCATTCTGCACAAGCCGATTTCATTGTCTTTGACAGATTTTACTTTTGTTCTCGCGGACCGATTTTAGTGTTTACGTCTTCATCTCTCTCATATAGCTGCTGTTTTGACGCTGTTTGCGTCATTATTTGCCAACCACCAAGTCACGCTGCCTCCATACGCAAGCCCTATGATTACCAACAACTGTCCAGTTGCCATTCCTGACGCCGAAATTACCGTTGAGAGTGCCAATTGAGCTGTTTCTCAACCGCTGCATCTCTCCTGTGATCACACGTTTCTTGCGCTTGAATGGAGCACGCCCAATTTTTTGTAAAACATCTAGCAGTAGATATTACGTATTAAGGAAGTGAGCCAAGATTGCATTCCTGAAGGATACAACTATCGAAAACCAACTTCGCTGCTCTTGTTATGCTTGGGAAGAATAATAGACGTGAAATTGAGGTAATGTATTCACGAGCGACGACTGAACATGTCACACAAGAAGTATTGCTTTACACGGAACCGATGACGCCCTGTATCACCTCTGTCACACGAAGAACTTTCTTATGGATCGTCTGGAAGCCTGGGTATAAAATTTAAAGTCGAGAGAGGTCATGAGAAGATTGTTTATCAGTCCGGATGGCCCCACGGCTTCATTATGAGACCACTTGGATTGTTGCTGGCATGAGCAGCGCTCAAACTATAATGACCACTGTTTTAGCCTGACTGATGGGACACACATGCCCTCTTCACATCATCGACATTGTAATATTCATCAGTAACTTTCAAGAACAGCGTCAGGAAAAGGAGTATGGAATTGCGGATATCTAAACGTCCAAGTTATTGTTCACGTTGTCTCAGCAGAACCGCTTCGCGTACAATAAGATGGTTTTTGGGTGACGTGGTGAACTCCTAACTTGTCTATCTCGACCAGCAGAAGACATTGACTATAGCACACGTCTCGATGTGCGCAGATTACAGGGAGCATGCGTTTACCACAACCGCTGTGTTGAAAACTACGCACGGATTGCCGAGTTTCTCGCGGGTTTTACGAAAGACAATATGTATATCTGCTTCGAGGACGCACACCAGGAAGCGCTTTTGGAACACCTCTTACAGTGAAGGTTGTCGCTCGCTCCTTCGAAAAAGAAACAAAACTGCACAGACACGAGTGCTTCGGGCTTGGTGTCCGCAGTCATACAGATGAAAAATTGCTATGAAAAAGTGTTCGCCTTACACCTCCACGGCCTTTGAAAAAAGAAGTACAACTATTGTGCCATTCCAAAGAAGTGCCTTTAAAACTCGCTTGCTGGAGTATGAAAGACCTGCAAGGTGGTAAGAAACCCCAATGGGGTATTTTATCTCGCAACATTCAATTACACATCGGGCTGACGCGGGTGATTAACCATTTCCCAGTAGTTGTCCCAAAATTCCTTTAAGAAGCGTTCCGATGCCTACTCCTTAGATGGTTTTATCTGACCGTTTTCGATAATCCGCTCCGCTCCCATAGCAAGCAAGAGCGCTGTGAGGCATACGTGGCCCGCTCCGGCGTGAGCACCGTTACCGGAGCAGGGCTCTGGTCCGCTCGCCGTGCTCGCTGAAGGGACCGTTACGGCAGTTTACGTTTGCGCACGGAATCTCAAAATGGCTGCTCTTAAACAGGCAACCGCGCTACTGCGAACTTTATTTCTTCACTTGAAACATGTGATGAACCCGGAAACCGCTGACGAGTAGGCAAAGCTGCCACCCACCTGAACGGGGTTTAGCAAGTAAGCGAAAACACGTTTCCCAAAGTGCGAGCATACTTCTGCGCAGCTACCAAAAAAAACTGTCTTGTCTTGGCTATTTGAAAGTTTAACGGCTTCTTTAATTATTTATGACCGTAATATTCTGACAGACACACAGACAGACAGACAATTAACTTTATTGAAGGTCCTGAGGAACACCGCCGCCGTTCAGGGCGGCAGCGCGGCGGGCCGCTCCCACGTGGGGACGGGGAGGCCGTAATAATCTGAAATCGCAGAATCCCAATGAAAAGGTTAGATAAGGCCATATTCACCATATTTTACTTTATTTGAGTCACTAAAAATCAATTTTTATATATTTCGTTGCATATGAAATTCTGGTGCGCACAGCGGCAACACAAATGATTCCCCTTCGAGGGAGCTACGGTTATCGGTTGGTTATGAGCTTTTCTGCTGCTGGCGCTCCGGTAGAAGCGTTGGCAGCATACAAGCGTCAACCATATAAATGCAGAAAACAGCCTGAACTCCGCCGTCGACGCATGGCTATAGTGTGCAATAGAAGCACGCCAGCTTACGCGCGCCGGCACAACTCGTAAGCGGCTGGTTGAACCCCCAAAACTACAATTTCCGACCACGAGATCCCGCCTTTATCTCATGCAACTGTGTCGCGTTATATTATTTCTAGGACGAGGCTTTTGCGAGGGTAGAACGGGCCGATATTCCCGACCACAGGAAATTCAAAGACATGTCCGCCAACAACCCTATGAGGATGACGCTGATGGCCACCCCAGGGTTCATTAAAGCATCCTGACGGGCTAGTTGGTCTGACATAATGGAAATAAACTTCGCGCTACAAGGACGGGACGAAAGAGGACACACCACACTCTGCGCTGTGTGGTGTGTCCTCTTCTTTCGTCCCGTCCTTGTAGCGCGAAGTTTATTTCCATTTCCCCAGGGTATTACAACGCCACACCAGCGCAACATTTTCCTCCTGGGGACAACACTGGCCCCTGTCCTTTTCAACCTACCTCTACTCGATCTTCCAAGGCGACTCAACGAGGTTCCCAATATAAACAACGCATTGTACGCAGGTGGTATCACAATTTGGACTGGCTCTGATTCACTGGGTAGCCTTCAACACATCCTTCAACAGGCACCCGATATTGCTAGCCATTATGCCCAGGAATACAGCCTTTCCTGCGCCCCGCAAAAATCAGAGCTACTACTAGTCAGGAAAAAAGGCACCGCCAAGGACTCCAATGATGTTCAGAACAAACTGAAAGGTCACACTATAAACCCTTGCAAACACATCAAAATTCTCGGGCTGATAATCCAAGCGGATACCAAGAACACTATCCTTGTGAACCACCTTAAGCACTCAGCAGATCAAGTGACGCACATAATTCATAGAATCTCCAACAGACAGCGCGCCATAAAGGAGCCAGACACCATACGACTCGTTCAAACATTTTTCATCTCCCGGATAACGTATTCAACCCCTTACACAGCCCTATCCAAGGAAGAACTCAGAAACGTAAACGTAGTCATCCGAAAAGCCTACAAGCAAGCTTTGGGATTACTCATCAGTACCTCCACGGCCCACCTGCTCAGTCTCGGCCTTCACAACACGGCCGAAGAACTTATTAAGGCCCACCTCGCAAACTACCATACGCGATTAGGCTTGTACACTGCGAGCCGCCTACTTTTGGCAACATATAAATGGCAAGGCTCAGGCGAAACACCAACCGCAGTCGCTTCCACCAGAAATCAATGAATGTCTCCGTCGCAAACGTCCCAAAAAGTATGCACCCAGACCATAATGAGGGGAGGAGAAAAGCCAGAGCGGCGGCACTCGACAAGCGGTATTCCAGAGACTCCACAGGAGTGTAGCACTGATGCCGTCCCATACCGGCGTTACCAAGGAGCAGCAGTTGCAGTGGCCACCTCAAGGGATCAACTACTCACCAGTCTCACAAGCAAGACCGGTTCCATCCCGGAAGCGGATGAAGTGGCGATCGCCTTGGCCATTAACAGAATCCACCGTGATTACAATAATCACCGATTTTCAAGGGGCATGCAGAAGCTACGCGTCTGAAGCAGTTTCTTCAACGCACTGCATCTCCTGAAGCAAAACCCACTCTCTCTCTCACGATCAGAATCGCCCTGGGCCCCTGCCCACTCGGATCTCCCGGGCAGCGACACAGCCCATGCATTGGCCCACGCTCTCACCAACCGGGCCCCAGAGGAGGAGTACAGCCCAACGCCGATTAAAACCTACCAGGAAATAGATAGACAGATGTAACTTTATTAGGGAAAGGGCTGGCTCAGAGGAAATAACCTAATATTATAGATTAGGTAGAAGGAATCTTTCCCCCCGCCCAACGCAGTTTGTCTAAAATGCGGGAAAACACATTGAGACGAATTCAAACAAACACGTTCTCAAATTCAGTACGACTAAACCATATATCCCCGCACAATAGTCCACGGAGTATGCGTTTTCCGGCAATTCAGGTACACTCTATCACATTGTCTGGAAGTGCGACTTAAACCCCCACTGTCCCCCAATTCCCAAACTCTCCCGTGAGCAGAGGAGAGCCTGGTTGTTCGGCTAGAGCCTCGACGACCAGATTATCTTGGTTGACCAAGCGGTGAGCGTCAGGTTTGCCCATGGACTTCCGGGCTATCAAGCCACCCAACAATTTGTTTGCTCGCACGCAGGAAGCCCGAGCTTCGACAGCAACGCTGCCGACGTCTTGCCTCAATTAAACGACCGGGTGAAACTGACGTCTACACCGACGCTAGCCACATAAACCCACACGTCGGCACAGCATGGATCAGCCCGGACAATTTATCCATCATGGGAGCCCAATATCACCGTATTCCCAATATTACTTCAACGGACGCGGAGCTCATCGCTATCCACGATTCTCTCGACTACTTTATGTACGATTACCATCTCCCCATTCCCCCCAACCTTCGCATCCTAACAGACTCATATGAAGCTCACCAAGAACTTTGTCATCCCATATCCACCCACCCTTCTGTCCACCACATTATTCATCAAATCACTGCGCTCCAAACATCAGGCTGCCAAGTCCGAATCGACTGGACCCCCGGTCATGAACCAGCCGCTCCTGGGAACCAAGCAGCTCACGTGGCTGCACAGGAGGCCCTTTCACAATAGCCTCCGATGGACCCCCGGCGCCGCCCTTCTCGGACCACCCCTGGCCCAACTGCCCTGACGATGACCCCACTCTCGCTCCCGCAATCAGGCTCCGTAGATTCAAGCAGCTGAAACAACAACGCCTCAAGTCACTCACCCCTTCAGGCCACCTCACCTCCTTCCCCACCCTAACTCGAGCACAAGAGATCTTCTTGAACAAGTTCCTGACCAACACCTGTACGGCACCAGAGACCATTCGACAATGGTATTATCCCCAGCACGCCCCCCGATGTCCCTACTGCTACCACTCCATCGCAGCCGATCTCCACCACCTCATCTGGCACTGCCCCAAGTTTTCTCGATTTCGTACATTCACTCCCCCACACCACGACACCTCTACCTACATCGACCCAACATCCCTCTCACACGTCACACTCTTCGAAATCGCCATTTATGCCACAAAGAGCGGCCTAGTACGGGCAATATAGCAGTGGTCTGCACGACTCCTGAAGAGAACCCTTGAAGCCGGCATTATAAGAACAGGGCTCCGTCCTCCCTTCCCTTCCCCCCCCCCCACCCACCTGGCCTTTGGCCATCCTATCTAATAAAGTTTGCAACAACAACAACAGTAAAGTTTCTTCCTCATCCTCGTCGTGATACGCTCGAAGCGCTGATGTCCTGGAACGTATGCTGTTTTATTGGCACCCACTTCGGTTTAACGTTTCGACGATGCACGCTTGGGGAGCATGTGACGCTTCCATAATGCTTTTTTAGACATCTATTTTGTTTGTGTATACCTCTTGGCCGTGCCTTTCATAGCTTAGTGCAAGCGGGGCGCCCGTTTGTTCCTTCTGACGTTTGGCGGTGCATGGATATCTTAAGTTATAATGGGAGTGCAACTCCTTCCGCGCCTAACAAGACTGGCTACGGTTAATCGAAAATGACCTCCATAATATTGGATGTTACTGTAACGAATTGTGATTCAACATGCATCTCATAGCCTATAGAATTTGGCCCCCTATGCATGAATTCCCGTCACTTTGTTGAAGGCAAGGAGGAAACTTCTACGTTCATTATATATACACTTTGTTCGAGAGAACATATGTTTTATAAATTTGACTTCTGAAAATTATTCACGTTGTGCTAGAAAATATGGCAAAATTAGAACACCTTTATATTAAATCAATTTCGCATACAATCCTCCGAAAAACTAATTTACAATTTTGAGACGTGCAATTCGCAGAAACGACTGCCGCACATGTTTCAATTACATTGCAAATGAACTTCATTTCATTTCACTTCATTTCATTTATTATACCCTTAAGGGCCCGGGAGGAGTACATAAGGGGGGGGGGGACAGAGTTTCCAGGAGTACCATTGAACAAAACAGGCAAAAAACAAGAACATGAAAGCCCGAAAATACAAAACAAAAAATACCTTAAATAAAAATTACACAAAAAATGAACAAAGGTGACAGTGAGGTCGATCGAACAGAATTATAAAATACAAAAAGCAGTTCAAGCATCAATAGGACCATCAAGTCACGACAGTGCAGTTTCATCGGTAATGCATTATGTGAGCGTCTTTTCAAGCTTATCTTAAATTGTTTGTTATCTGTACACGTGGCGATGCCGGCGGGTAAAGCGTTCCATAGAATAATATCGTTAGGAAAAAAGGACGAGGCAAATGATGACATTCCGCCGGTTATCAGGGCTAATTCTGTGATGCGGCCGTAGTAACGTGTGTCTTGATTGTGGCCGACAAAAGAAATTGTGTAGGAGGCATATGCGAGCATTGACGCGGCGTTATTCAAAGGTCGAGAGGGAGCGAGATAGTTTAAGGGCAGTGACGCTGACATAGTTTAAATATTGCGAGGTGATAAAATGTGGAGCGCGGTTTTGAATGGATTCAATACAACTCGAAATGAATCAGAGCTGATATCAACACCAGACAGAGTCAAGCAGAGAGGGACCAATACGGATCGAGGACGTTGCTATCATGCTTTCGAAGAAAAATACATTTTGCTTTTTTTTTCAAAGATGGTCCATATACTCTTTTTCCTTATAATTCCCGGCCTGTTTAGGTACACACATAGTTTCACTAGAATACAAAGTCTAGAGGAACTTCCAAAGCTGTTTGGCAGCTACCCCAGGACAACCCCTAGAGAAGATATCGGTTGAAATGGCGTTTTTTGAGTGCTTTTATAAGTTTTGTCATTTTTAAGATATTTAAACGGATTTCTCGCGCAAATGGTACCCACACAAAGGTTCAAAAATCAAAAACTCATTAGAGCTCCAGTATGTATTTGAGCATGACAAACGTTAAAGCGGCCAGCATATAGTTTCGAAATGCTTTATATTGGAGGCCCTCAGATGTAAAACCGGTTTCTTGCTCATACACGCAACGCCCACTTATTACTGCAAAGTGTTTTCATGGTGTCTTTGGAAGAACGTGTTAAATGAGTGTTTGTTTGCAACTTACGTTTTCAACAGATTTATAAGTCTTTGTTAGACCGTTTGATATATTACCACACCTCGGCGTCACCCGATACTGCCGCTAGGAAAATATAGGTACGACGCTTTGCAAACTTTGACACCCCTTTTCAGGCACCGTTTCCAAAAGCATAAATGATTCATGACGATCAGTCTTCGCGAAAGTAGCACGGCATCATTGACGAGTTTTCGCTTTACCGTTCCACATGGACCAGTAGAAGAGAGCTGTGCTTAAGCGGCGGCACAACAATGAAGGCTGCGGTAAAAGCTCAAACACGGCTTGAAGCAGCTACGTGCAAGAGGAGTTTCAGAACAGGAAGGATCCCCATCGTATCTGCAAACAAATCTCGCCCCAGTGGTTCATGCCGTGCCTGTTCTTGTTTGCGTCTAAGAATATCGTTTTTTTTTTAGGCCGGCCTCCAGCGCATTCCAAACTTTTCATTTCCCTAATGTGTTAACAGCCAGATGACTAACCTATTTTGAAAAATCCTCTCCTAAGCTTACTTAACAAAAATTGACCTTTTAACGTTAGAATATTCAACGGAACTTGATGAATTCCCCCTTGAGGCAGGTAACTATATCAGGACTGACGTTTCTCCGAAACAAAGGTTTCATAACATAAAAATATCAATGTGCGCTATTAATTTCCGCTTTTAAATGTTACCCAAAGTGTGCCTGTCAATTGCCTAAGACATGCTTGCTAAGACATTTGTTCCACTTTCTCTCAGTATTTTAATTTTTACTTTTTCTTCGCTTCTTAAAATATTTGTGGGTTTCCACCACTCGACAAAGAGATGGGATCCCTCGTTAATCGTACTGCGTGCGTTTTTCTTGTATAATCCCCGTTGCAATTTTGTTTCTAGGTCCAGAAATCTTGACATTTCTACTAAGACCACCTCATTCTTGAGAAAAGTCGGGCAGCTGCCACTTTCCTTCACGCATTTGGGAATAATTGCAAATGACGTCGAAATACGCATCACGGGAAGCGATAAATATAAAGGTGCGAAGGCAGTGTACTTGGAAAGGACAAGTGGCGCCTTGATTGCAATAAAGGTGAGTTTTAAAATTGGTAAGAGGTTGTCGGCACTGAAAAGAACGAAATAAAACTCACTTCGCGGCTGCTTCCGTACTTTCCCCAAACGGTAAAGAAATAGGGTAAACTTTTGCGAAAGTAGATTCAAAATCACGCAGTGCTCGAGGCTCCGCACTCGTAAGGTACGCACAAAGAAAAATCCCGGAGCGTCTCCCCTAACGCTACACCTAGGGAGGGGCGAAGCATGCAGTGTAATAGTGTATTCACAGATTGTGTTTCCCTTCCCACACGGCGCTCACTGATTGGGCGCCGGAGAAGCGCCTGTCAGAGGAGCAATCGCGCGCTTATTGAGGCGGTGGCGCCCTCTCTTGCGTTGAATGGGATTTAAGCAATTTGCATGCCCCATCAGCCCCAGTTTGGGGTAGTGGCAGGGGTCAACGCAAACGCAGTGCCTCGCGGCCATGCCTCGCGCTGGGCGCCCGTCCTCCGTGATGAACGAGGTCACGGCACCAGGTAAGCATGCCTTTTCTTGCTTCGACCGACCGCCCGACCCCCTCATGCCGAGCGCCGATAGCCTGTGGGTACCTGAGTGTAACACAAGTCTAACTCGTCTATAAACAGCTTCTGCTTCTGCTTGACGATCGCTGAAGCACACAGGGAGCATTACAAAAATCCTCAAATAGTGTTAGTTTATTTGAAACCAGTTTTATACAATATACACTTTTAGTACGCGTTCCGTTGTAGCCGGAGGCGTTGGAAACGAGTGTCCCGCTGTTTTATAGTACCATGACTACATGACACGCTGACATCGACTGCGACAGAAGGCACCGACAGCCCGAGCCCCTAGGAGGCTTCGCTCATAAAAATAAGGTATTTCTGTCAGTACCTCTAGTGTTGTTTACCACCGCAGATACCTCGATTATCCCATAACACAAAGGTTTGTTGCATGCAGACGTTCCTGTTAAGTTGTCCTGAGGTGCGACCGAACAACTAGTTATCCTCGTCAGTTTTCTGCAGGCGCCATGAAATTTATTCCATGCGCCAGCCCATTTACTGACGCGCAAACGCATTTATTGTGAGTGCATTTTTGACGTAAATCAAGTGCCAGTGACTCTATCCCCAGTGCCAACCCATTTCGCCAGGGCTCCAAAAAAATCAATCCAATTGTCGGAAGTTGGTGCAAGAAACCTGTAAGCAAAATTACGTGCGCTTTATTGGACCCTTTCTGGTCTGGTGGCATTTTTGACCGACAAGTATCGATATAAATTAGGAAGTGCCAGAAAGCGCAGGGGAAAGTTTGACCACAATGGCATAGACCGAAAGCTACACTGTTATGGCAGTCGGACAAGGTGAGTTTTTCTCACTGGAGAACTCCCGTAAGATGTCGACCTAAATGTACTCCAAAGAAAAAAAGTGGTGTTTCCAGCTTCCTTTACAAAGGGCGTAGTGAAAGCCCTAAGTTTGCTTTTTTTGAAGGGCTCTAACGAAACCACCAGCTTTGAAGAGTCTCCCCACCAGGCTACCTGCTTCAAAACCCCAAACGGCTCTCGAACACAAACTCGTCAGCCTCACGGAAATAGTCACCCTTATCTTCTAAGTCTAATATCCTCCGAATTATAACAGACGCCGTCCACTAAACGTTGAAGAAAACACACAGAGAAATGCAAGCCCTCAATGCTTAGCTCGAGCACAAATAAGCAGACCACCACACGTAAACGAAAGTCTATTAGCCATAACAATTACGATCGAACGAAGGTATTAACATCACAGGGGCGATCACCACTTTAATACCACGATCATGCGACTGCACCATACAATAAAATATATAATACCTTTGCATCAAAACAAAAGTCGAGAAAGACCCACTTCAACTAGCCGTGCTCCTGACCAATACTTTCCATAACCACCAGTTAATCTACGTAACATCCAACCACCTTGATAATTACGTGTCGCAGCTTCACATGGAACGGCACCGACTTGCTACCCCCCCCCCTCTTGAAACAATGATCCTCTCCAAAACACGACATCACCATCCTACTTCAGGACACATTGGGCAATACCAGAAACCTGAGTAACAGAAGATGTTCATTCGATGCAATCAAGTATACACCTTCAATAACACAACCAAATACAGCACCTCGTGAAGATCATCGCCGAACGTATATTGGCTCAAACAAATTGCCTCCCAGAAACCAGTAAAAACACAAAGACGATACTTCAAGTTTACTAATTAAGGTCGGAAAGTTGGGCTAGTTGATTATACTATACTGGGTACATTTTACTAGCGCAAAACACGGACCGCACGAGTAAGAAATCACAAGACGAACGCTAGACATCAACTGAATTTATTACAAAATACACTTACACACTATGACAACGGCGCACGCGCCAAAATATGGGGGGTGGAGAGAGAGAGAGGAGAGAGAGAGAGAAATGGACACTTATCCATCAACACGCGTGCAGGTTATTCCTTTGCGGCAAGAACCTCACTTCTTTTGCCTCGCTGCAAGCCAGTTGCCCCGCACAGACACCAAAGACACTCTATCCGACGTCGAAAATCGTGTTCTAGCCCACCACATATGACATCTAGACTGATGCCCCCTTAGCACCTAACTTATTTACAGAAATGGTACACCACTTCAACGAAGCAAGCTTAAGTGAACACAGGACCTTCTCTCCTGAATGAGAAATCGAGCTACTCACAGCAAGCCCTAAAGCAATTCTTTTGGCCAAACAGCCCCCTAACAATATGTTTTTCAGGAAAACAAAAATCCCTCCAAAGTCGTTATATACTGGCAGGGAGTGACTATCAGCGCAATGTACTCTCCACATTCTTATAAGTACATTTCCTCGTAAACTAGACAAACCATGCAAAATCCCGCCGAATACGTTACATCACAGTACACACAGAATGAACCTGCTGCCACTTGTCTAACCAAGGAAACGAGACCGTCGATCGTACGACATCGGTGTGACTTCGTAGCTTCGCGAACTCTCCTGCGTTGGCCCCCCTTTTCCTCAACCTGCATTATAAAACGTGGTCAGTGAACCCCGTGGCTCCGTCACCTCAAAGAAGCGAACCGACAGCGAGACCCACCAGTCCCAAAGGACATCCTGTGGTGGCTCAAGGTACTGCAACTAAGGTCCGCTTCGGCACAGCAGTCACTGCTGACGAACCGGACTGACGGCCCTGGTGCAGGCGTTTTGTTGGAAAGAGACAAAAGGGATATCACGCCCGTTTCACCTCCAAACCGTTCCCGCCATCTGTGCACTGCCCACTGCCCCACTATACACCATATTGTCTGGGACTGTGCCGGTCTCTTCGAGGAACCCTGTAGGTGTTTACTCCCTCACAACCAATCCCTTCAATAATAAATAACGCCTTCAAATTTTGCAAAAGAAACCTTAATGTCAGAAAATGTCCCGGCGCGCGGTATAATACGAATGGCTGGTGATAACTACACTCCCTAATGTAAAAATTGCGCGCCGCTCGAACTGCGTCGTCTCGCTCACGGCGCAGAGCTGCTGCGTCTCAAGAAGTGATCGCGCGTTTACCGAACGCATGGCGGCGCCCGCTACTCACCCGTTTTCTCGCAGCGCGTTCGCGCCACCGAGCATGTGGTTACGTGTCGTGTTGAGCCTTCCCCCGCAAATGTCACGTGACTCGGATAAGGAACCCAATAAGAAGCATGTGTACCACCTCCCCCTTCACCCATCGCTAGGCGTTGCCGCAAACCGACGTCGTCTTACTACATCCCCCCCACACTTTCACCCGACTTCTACTCGGCCCTTTTTTTTTCAGTATTCACTCGCTCGGTTACGACGCTGTCGCCACAGCCAAACCGCAGTAGCGGCCGCCAAAGTGCCGCGCACTAAAATGACCTACCTCAAGTCCTCTGTCTGTCAAGGTGACATGCACGGGGATTCAACCCATCCGTCCACTGATTTATTTCCCCTCCACTTTTACCGCCCGACTGATTCGACCTCTCCTTTCTAAAGAAATTAATTCTCCAAAAGTTTTTGTAATGTGCCAGAAGGTTTTCTGACGTAATTCGCGTTGTCAGACGAAGAACAGAAATCAATAAAAAAGGTGCGTGCATTTTGTAGCCAAAAACTCGGTTGTTCTTATTTGTGCCAGATGAAGAATACACAAACGCGAGGAAAGAGGGTGCCAATTTTATATAGGGATAATTTTTGTAATGGAGAACGTTTATTGAGCAAACAAAGTGGGTGGATGTTTTTTGTCCAGATAGCCGCGAGCCACTGCAGCAGCCTGGGCACCAGCGATGACGCGTTCCTGGTTCTCGCACCGTGAGCTGGCCAGCTCGCGATCCCACTTCTCAGGGCATGTGGAAGGGAGCGGTTAATAATCTTAAGCATATCTACGATTTTTTTCGTTAAAAACGTACCATACCTAGGTGACTATACGAATGTTTTCTGCAGGCACAATGGAGAAGGCGTCTCGTTTTTTCGGCGTGAAGTCAAGCTCCCGAAGGTCAAGCCCCCTGCCAACCCGCTCTTGGAAATCAAAGCGTGTTTATCGCTGTATCGCTCCAAGGCGGGGAGAATAGGGGCACCCGCCCCCGCGGTGGCTCAGTGGCTAAGCGTTGCGCTGCTGAGCAAGAGGACGCGTGGTTCGATATCCCAGACATGGCGCCGCTTTTCTGATGGCGGCGAGAAGCTGAAAACGCCCATGTGCACGAGATTTCGGGCACGATAAAGATCCCCAGGTAGTCAAAATTAATCCGGAGCCCTCCACTACGGCGCGCATCATCGCCTGCGTTGCGTCGGCGCGTCAAACCCTGCAATCAACAATCAGTATAGGTGAATAATGGTACATCGATAACCAATAACCTCCCGGCCGCGGCGGCCGCTTTTCTGATGGAGGCCAAAAGCAGAACGCCCGTTGTGTACGAGATTTCGGCGCACGATAAAGATCCCCAGGTGGTCAAAATTAATCTGCAGCCGTCCACTACGGTGCACCTCATCGCCTGCGTTGCGTCCGGCGCGTTAAACCCCACAAGATCATCAGATAAACCAATAAACCATAGTTTCCAATCCATCACCAATCGATATTTGGCGGAGTAGTTAGCGGATTCATCTCATCCTGGCCCCAGCTTCGCACGCACCTCATCGGCTCGGTAATAGTACTCAAACAGTGTTGGGCAGCCCCAGCCTGCCGTTACCCAAAATCGATGACATCCCCTCCCCCTGTCCCCCGCTCAAGATGAGCCGATCCAGAAGCCGACAGGACCAGACGAGATGGGACCAGTCGATGATGCGTGTCTCCCTCCCTGTGGTCCAACGTGGTTCGAAGCCCTCACCAGTTTATCGTTGCCTTGTGGACATCCATGCTATGGGGACAGTGTTCACAAAAACTGATCATCCTCATCCGTGGCGGCAAGCGGTCCTTCCATGTGTATTTCCTCGCATTGCTCATCTGCATCATCATCCGCATTGTGCCGCAGCTTCGACCGGGACGGTCGTTTTTAACCGAGGGGATGTCACGGGACATATGTGTGGCTAATCCTGCACAGCGCCATGACAAAAGGCCAGCTACGAGGACGAAGAAGAAGGGGCTCCCGTACCATGCGTGGGCTATCTCATTATCGCAATTTCAATAATATAAATAGAGTGTTCGCCTTTTTAATGTGTCATGTCACCTGTTCTGCCACCACATAAAATATCAGGTAAACTGGCCTTCTGATAATGATACAAGAAAGCGCTGGCAGCATCTATGTCCACTGCGGGTTCACACCTACAGGCTAACGGGACCTAGCGGTGGTTCTGTCTTTCCGAGCTGTTTGGTGTGTTCATTGAGTTTTGTCGCCGAAAAAACCGACCTATCGGCCAACTTAGTTTACAGAGTTCAACGACTGCGAAATTGCTTCGTAGTAATCACCGTCACCTTAGCAATCTGTGCTCACATACATTCGTTCAGTTGTTTTGGATATAGTTGTTTGTTTAGGCAAAAAACCAGTGCTTCACCTTGAAAACTTTATGGTTAATTTAATTACTGAAACAAGAAACCACCACTGACTTATGATTTGATGCAGGGTGAAGCTTGGCTAAAACGTCGGAGTGCATTTTCTTAACGTCTTCTCAAAGCGTTCGTAATTATCTTGGTCATGAAACTCCATCTCACTGTTCCCGAATGCGGTACGCAGCTATGCGGTTCTTTTAATATCTGTAAACATCTTGCAGAAACTTCGGGACGCAATTTTGGCGAAAGACGTTGTCGTCAGGAAGAACTTCGAGTTTGCTTTTGGTTTGGGCTTTGATTTTGATGAGCCCGACTCGACCGAATTCTACGAATTCCTGAAACCAAACTCGTAAGTGCTGAATGCCTCTCATTTTTTTTCTTTTTATCATGAACGCCTCGGTGTCGCTTCATGTTGAAGCAAATAATTAAAATGAGTAGCGAGAACTTTTCTTCGCGTTAAATGGTAATGTTTGTGCTCGTATAGTTTTGGCAGTCCTTTATTTCCGGTTTAAATAATACTAAGGCAAAATATTTAGTTGTTGGTTGATGGTGAAAATGGTTTTGAATATCCTTTCGTCTAGCTTGGTTGAGTACACATATATAAAGTGCTCAGTGTCAGAACATATCGCTGGATTATTCTGGTTCTTACGTAGTTATAACCTAGCGTTAAGAAATATTGTCACGGCGCAGCACCCGTGTGGATATGTGCATGATCAAATGTGTGGAAAATCTACCACAACGTCATCACTCATGACGACGAGAACAACACAAAGTGTCTGGGACGCTCTTTACGCGGGATTTTCCTATGTGCTCAATGTGCATTCTTGTATTTATTTATTTATTTATTCAAAAATACCCCTAAAGGTCCTCATTAGGAGGGTATTACATAGGGGGCGGGATACATCAAAAACGAACAATGCAAAAAATACTAACAGCATGTTAATAGGCAAACAAGTAAAAAAAGCGGGTGCAAGGAAAAAAACAAAAAATCCAGAAAGATGGAAAACAACAAAACATCTGAAAAGGACTCATAAACAAACCTACAAAATCACTTTTTAGTGAAGTTAACATGCAAAGTAAGTGTGTAAAAGTTCTTGGAATTTGGTCTGATCTGTTACAGTTACAATGTCAGATGGTATGGCATTCGAATCAACACTTTTGCGAGATATGAATGACATAGTGTAAATACATCGCACATCATAATCAACAATACCTCCTGTTACTTCTGTCCGGCCGCACCGTAACATCTTTGGTAGAGTGTGCGGGTTCATCCTCATCCGGACCCCAGCTTCGCACCATCTCGCCCTTGACACGAGCATCGAGGGTACGCGGGCCCAAGTCACGCAGCCCAGCCCCGTAGCGACCACCACTCTACCGCATCCGCCGACCCGCGTCCCCAGCCTGTGACTATCACATGAATACCAGCCGCACAAATCCCCCCGGCCCTCCCATCCGACGTAGATGTGAGCACCCATGGCGCTTCGCCGCTGCCTTTGGGACATGCATACTCCGAGGCCAGGCATTATCCATGAAATGTACGTCCAGCATAGCAACAAGTACTTTACTGTCAACTGTCATTGCACCTTTCATTTTCATTGCACTCGTCACTTCACCGCGTAACTTCACCGCGGTCGCACTCGACCGGGGGTATGTCACGGGACGATACCCATGTGGATATACGCCCAGGCGATCAGTGTGGGCAGTGCCCCACAGCATCATGACTCAAGATGACGACCACAACGACAAAGTGGCTGGCACGCGCCTTGCGCGGGATTTCTTATGACCGCGATCGCTCATCATTTTAAATCATGATTTTGTTCATTTCTGTCCTGCTCTCACGAGACAGTATTGTGACTATGTACGGTAGCGTTTACATTTCAATATGGGTTACATTTCAAGAGGAGCAAATATACATATGTGACATACAAATAAATGAAGCGTGCAACTTAATATTTGCGTTATTACGCTTGTAATTACAGCAGATGCGTAAGCTTAGTCTATATTCTCTCGAGAGGTTGTAGTACACAATCCCCCCCACACACACGCATATATATATATATATATATATCTAATAAACTGTGACAGATTCTCATCACGCTATGTTTATTTTCTGCGTCCTTGTGATCTCCAAGTTTCTAGACTGCTTCGACCAGTATCACTGGACCGATGCTCGTCTAAGGCAGGTGGGTTCTCGTTTGCCGCACGCTTTGCACCATTCGTTTGGAGGCTTGACGCAACCCCGCCACTGTCTTCCACCGTCATATCCTTGCGTTCTGTCCCATCGAGCGGAGCTAAACCGATGGCTTGTTCTTTGCCGAAGTTATCATAGTCGTTGGCGGATGGGCTGCTCGGTGTGTCCATCTCGTTCTCGTTTTTGCTCGGAGTGATGGACGTGAGCGACAACACTTCCGGGCGCTGCTCCGTGAGCCACCTTTAACTCGCGTCGGGTCGGAGAAGTGTGCGATCCCAGAGAACCAATCACCACCGTGTCTCCACCCCAGTGCGCTGGAGCAGCGGCCCATTGCGTCGATACTCACGTCCGTCAGCCCGAGTCGACTATGGGAAGGCGGATCCTACCACTTTGCTGGCATCCCGACGCTTCCCACCCTCTAACGAGGATAACATGACGCTCGGAGGTTCCCTGGAGCACTTCAACACCACCAAGGTGACGGGGGAAGATCACTTTGCATCCACTGCGACGCGCTAGTCCAACAACCTCATTAGGCGCTTGTTGTCCCCACAAGAACGCGACAAGACGATCGAAATGGCTCAGCCCGATGAAGCTCTACAAGACGACATGCCAGGGAAACCTAGGAAGCAGCGAAAGATCCAACCGGATGACGGAAAGCATGAAGCACAGAACAATGCACCTGTCAAAAACCAGCAGGTTTCAGCTGACAGTTGCTGAAGCCGACAACGACGAACCTGCAAGAGGCAAGAACGCTGAATCAAATGCACAGTCACTCAGCAAGGAAAAAACAAAACAAGACAAGAGCGGCGGGACAAGCCCACAGAACATTATCATTACAGAAGCCGCCGTGGTTTCATTGCAACAAAAAAAAAATCACCTCCCTGGTACAACCGAGAAAGGAAGACACAAAGCGAAACGGGAGACAGTTCCACCCAGCACAGACGTACAACCGTATCTTCCGCCGTTGGTATGCCGACCTTCGAGCCGGAAGCAGGAGCACACCCAAAGAGTTCGTCGGTGCGGCTCATCGCAGTGTGGCCGAGTGTGAAGGCGTGAAGTGCGCAACAAAACCTGAAAGCCAGGTTAGCGGCCAATCTCCCACAAAGCCAAAGAGGACGGCCGCCTACTGGAAGATTGGAAGAAGAGAAATAAGTGTAAGGCTCGTTCGGAGAGAATAAACATGGCGTCCAGAGAATCGTCGCAGGTTCATAAAAATATGTATTATATATATATATATATATATTATATATATATATATTATATATATAATATATATATATATATATATAATAATATTATATATAATATATATATAATATGATATCAGTGTGGGAAAATGAGGAGTCGTTGATAGACGACAGAAATAAGGGTAGGCAGTCAACAACGTCAAGGAGGCCAAAAGGGGAAAGGTCGTAAGTCATTTATTTTTCTTGCAGCAGGTATACCTTTTAAATATTTGAAAGATAGCAAAAAAGTGGCGAAGAGCCTGCCCGCAGGATGGCATCCGAACCCACGACGCCCAGAATACGGGTGAAAAAATACCGGAATCAATTTGCAGAATAGCGGTCGCACTTGACCCGTATTCTGGCTGTTGTGGGTTCGGACCCTACCAGGTGGGCATGTTCTTCTCCCTTTCCTTCTATCTTACAAATATTTCAAAAACTATATCTGTTTCAAGAAAAATCGTTGAGCTTTGCATTTTCCCTTTAACGCTTCCTTGGCTTTCTTGGCTGAATATTCATATTTCTACGTACGTATGTATCTATGTACGTAAACAGTACACTCTCGATCAACGGAACTTCTAGGGACCGAAAAAATTAGTTCCGTTTAACAGGAGTTCCGTTTACTGAGATAGATGTGTAAAAGGGCAAATTTGTGTGCGTACGCACTCTTATACCATTTCGTGGAACTCTAAGCACTAGAAGGTGACTGTAGCTGATAGTGTTTCAGAAAGCAAGAAAAGTAAACGAGGTTTAGGTACAGCATTCACAAAGTTGATTTGGCAACAGTGAGTCGCTGTACGCTACAAATCAGATCAATTATTTTTTAGTCCTTGCAACTGCGTCTTCACGGCGGCTGGAGGCCTCAACTTCGCGAGTGTTACGAGTCAGCGAATGTAGAATACGGCAACGCGGTAATGAAGCGCGAATAGCACCACGATGGCATGAACAAGGCGGAAGGAGCTGAGCCCTGTAACCTCAGCGTATTGAATCCAGGCCGAACGACTAACAGGCTAACACGGCTGACCTCTTATTACACGAGGCTTACGAAGCCAACGAGGTAAAAAAACATGGAGGAAAAAAAATGAAACAGCCGGGACCGTAAAAACGTCATTCTCATGCTAATGGGTTTCACAAGAAGTTTTATTTCTGGTTCCGTTTGCACGGAGACGCCGAAATTTTCAGTTCCGATTACCTAGAAATGTTTTGCTTTAACTGAATGCAAAACCAACCAACTTACAGGCCACTACTTTTCCTTTTAAGTAATTAATATATATATATTATATTATATATATATATATATATATATATATATATTATATATATATATATAATATATATAGTTATAGAAATGAAGAAAAGAAGAGAGAGAGAGAGAGAGAGAGAGAGAGAGAGAGAAGTTCCCGACTCTCTGGCTCACTCGCTCATTCACTAGTCAACGCCCAGCCACAAACTGCTACTTCTTCGTAATTGTGCTAAACAAGATGAACGAGATAATTTCCCCCTTCATTTCCTGAACGATATAAAGCCGGAAATTGTGTTTTTGTGAATTCGTGATTATTAGCTCACCCTCTAACATATCGAAGCACTTTTTGCTGACATGTGTAGCCCTTAATAGTATCTAAAAGTAGATTGAGGGTTTTGCCCGAACCAAGACTTAAGGGCGATTTTGCATTGCGCAACAAATTGGGTGTTCTCAAAGATCCTCCAGGTAATATTTTAATGATTCTTTTATTAAATTGGTGTTTGCTAATAAATGTTACTTATACAAATGCACAAAACCAATTCTGCGGATTTCGCCCTGTGACACCGGCAAAGAGGAAAAAAACATTTTTTTTTTAAATCAGACGCCTGACGAGCCGAAAAGGCCGAACAGGTGACGTCAACGCCCAGCCAAGCTACCCGTTCAAACAGCTTTAGTAATCATCTGCACATTGGAATTCTGGTGGATGAGCTTAATATTGCAGAAATTGTTAAAAATTACACTAAAGAGAGTGAAAGATATTTATTTTTTTATCGCAGGCCGGCTCAGATATTGAAACGGTTTTGTTGACATAGGTAACTTATACAGGTACGTAAACACTGTTTTGGAAGATGCACAAAAAGAAAAGGTAAAATCAGTATTTCAGGAAAACTGAGTGTTTTTACACATGCCCCAATAACTTTAGAGCCCCTTGATATATCCAACGAATATCAGATATAAAGAACTACATTACTGCCCCCATACTTTTTTCGTTATAACTAGTTTACAGTAAATTTTATATATATATATATATATATATATTATATATATATATATATATATATATATATATATATATATATATATATATATATATATATATATATATATATATATATATATATAATGTTTCCCTTGTAGCTATTTGCTCTACCCCCAACGGTACGAAGTATCCTTGTGCGGTACAGTTTAACAGGGTGTTTTGACGCTAATTCACGTGCGAATTTGGTCGAACCCGTGCTTTTTCAGAATTGCTGGACAACTAACTCGTTCCGATTATATTGCGTCTGGTAAGATCGAGTAAGAAAGTAACTATCAAGAGAAACGGAGTGAAGGCCGAAGCCACATAAATCTGATACAGTTCTTCTTTTTCAGGGTGAAAGGCTTCCAACCTAACCTTTACATTTCGTTGTCCCATCAATACAAGGAAGTTAAAAAAATCTTTTACGGGTGTTTAGTGTTACCAGCTGTCCCGTTTGTTCGACCAACACTCGACAGAAATCTCAAGGACTACCTACCATACATCCACAGCTTGGCAAGTATATTTCTGCTTTCTTGGTGCATTCATGATCTGCTAGTTTAATACAATTTCCCGGAAAACCTTGTATAAAATTTCTACTTATAATTTTATACGATATTTTCTGTTCAAACGCAGGTTACGGAAATTGTATTTCTGTCAAAAGTCCATCACATGTACTTTGACAGCCTACTCCGCCCGACAAGCGGGCAAGCCAAACGTTCTTCTAGGAATAAGGGCCGCTTTTTATTTTGCGGTGCCTATTGGTAGATTTATTAAAATCACACAAAATATCTACATTTACGATAAACAAAATTAACCTGCTAAAATGTGTAAGAACGAATTCTTAACATCCATCTTGGTCAGAGCAAATAGGAGTTCTTTATTTTTCAATTTTCGATATAGCGCTGGCGCAAAAACAAATGCAACAATTTTTAGCCTTTCACACTATGTGCGTGAATAAAGCGGCAGAGCTAAAGTTACACACCCCCGCCTGTTTTACTGGCTAGGTCACATTCGCATCAAACAATCAAACGCAGTTAAAAAACCAAATCTCTGTCAACTACGGACGAGTGATCTTTAACGGGCCTCCAGTCTTTCGAAGACATACTGACTGGTTCCTACGATAGCATTGTATTCCCCACCGTATGAAGCTCAGTGATGGCCTTTTTACACAGCTTCAAAAGTTTTTATCATAAGAACGGTGTCAAAACTTACTAAAATGCTACCTATTTAGCTAAGTGTAACCAATGCAGCCATACATTAACTAGCGATAACGATTTAAAACCACATTCACCAAATTTATCCTGATGCGTTAGATATAATACGGCGATCTTGATGCCGATGCAATATTGTGACGTAGCCGAAGACTACGCAGATTTCTTCAAGAAACAAAGTTTATTAATGCGGACTTGGCTCCTCTAAAACTAAAAAATAGAAGCGACGTAGAAGTATTCAACGCGGAGACGTGTGCAAACTGGCGTCGGCGAATCGACTGCCGCGGTGTTCCCTTGCGAGCATTTATTATTATCCTTCAGCGTTAATCCTTCGAGAGCCATCGAATCACATCGAGGACATTG
Organism: Haemaphysalis longicornis; assembly: GCA_013339765.2. NCBI lineage: Eukaryota > Metazoa > Arthropoda > Arachnida > Ixodida > Ixodidae > Haemaphysalis > Haemaphysalis longicornis. Next base: position 46,533,716 of record CM023458.1, read on the forward strand.
GAGACGAAAGAGAAATGTTCGTTTTCAGCCAAGACCAGCGATACTCTCTTCTTACCAAATTAGCCTGCGTGGCAAACAAACTAACAGATGAAAACGCGCGGTTCAATTCCTAGGTAAGACAGTTGGGCTCCTCCCCAAGCTGGGAACAACACATACAAATAAACGAACAGGAAGGTATGGTTCGCGGCATTCCCTCCCCTCTACAGCGCATCGACCCGCAACGGTAGTGAAAGCAATAAAACGTCCGTCATCTTGCGTAGTATGGTTTGAGGCGAACCACATGGACTATTTGAGGCCGCTTGCGTCATTGTGATCTGCCGGAGTCACGGTCGGGGACACCCTCGTAGATAAGTTGGCCAACATGCCGCTGAATTCTGTACGGGCCGAAATCCCTTCAAACAAGCCTTTCACTGAGTCCGCGTCATTGAATTGAGGTCCAAACCTATACAAGATATTCTGTGGGATACTTGGTGTGTCGGCGTCGGAGGTTCAAGCGTCCGGCATCCACCAGCTGCTGGTCTCTCCTACGAATCAAGTGAGCTGGCACGCCTCTTTTGCCTGCTTGACGTGTCCTTTAAAATCGTCGTTGAGGTCGTCGTCTTTTACGTGCGGCAGCATGGCTTCAAGCATCGCAGTCAGCCGTCTTCAATAGACACGCTCAATACGTGTCAATGGCGTAGTTTCCTGGATAGCTGTGTTGCACTCAAACGTGACATACGGGAGGACTTCGTCCCACGTCTTATGTTCAATATTGACGTACATAAACAAAATATCCGCGATCGTCTTATTCATGCGTTCCGTTAGTACGCTTGCTTGGTAGAGAGAGAGAGAGAATAACTCTAATGAAGACCAGCGATATTAGCCGAGCCATCGGGCTCGCTTGCTACGCTAGATGAGAGAAGACAAACAAAAAGAAAAAAAGAGAAAGGGGTGGTACAACGTCGTTTTTGGTGATCCATGCTGCTGTAGCGTGAGCATAAGCTCCGCAGTAACTGCCGTTCCACGGTCCGTGATTAGGGCTTCAATGGCTCCTTGTCGAAGCCCAACATAGTGAACAAAGAGCTTTGTCACTTCTTGTACACACCCCTTCGAAGAGCGGCGGTCTCTGCCTAGGTCTCTGCCTGTCTGCCTCGGCACGATACCCAGCACTTTGCACATAGAACGCACGTGCTTCTCTGCTGCCCTGCACGTTGCGTGGGGATGTGTAAAAAGCTACTCGCCTGATACTACGGCCACTACCGTATACTAAACCAACTGACCGCCATCAACTACGAAGTTATTACCGTCTGTTTAGGCTCTTCTCGTCCTCCCCAAACGGGAATTTCCACGTCGTCCGCCTTAAGCCGTACCGCTCTCCCTTTGCAGCTCCATCATGAGAAGCACCGTGATGCCACTCGTACCGAGGGTGGGTCGTGTTACGGCATACCTTACATCATCTGCAAGAGGGCATTTCATGTATTTTGCTGCGATGCGAAGGTCATTGTCAACCAAGAAAGAAGAAGATGCTGCATTGGTCTCCCGCAAGCCGTTTCGTTCCCTGGCTAGCTAGCCGCTCTTTTCCATCGGGCATCCCCTGCTTCTACCTGTAAATAGGTGCTATACATAAACTTAGTTAATACGGCCTGCCTCGTATCAATATTTCCGATGCTAGTACGAGAAAAGCACTCTTAATGCTGAGGCATCAAGCCCAACCACAGCACAAACCGAAACATCTAAGCACTTTTGATGCTACAGAAAATATCAGCAGTTATTAGAGAAGTGATTTTATTTAACTCACCGGGACGGGCTATTGCAGGTTGTTAGCGTTGTGCCGTAATTTCATATTTCTGTTGGCACGATGCCGCGTTATTATGAACCCCCATTGTCGTTTCTAAGATATTGAGCGTAATTTTATTCAAAAAATAGATTGCCCTCGCACTTCGTAAGAAGGATGACCCGCAAACCTTGGTGCACTCCAGGGAGTGCACAAAATAAAATTTGCTTGTAATTTACTATTGACCATACATGCTCGCTAGTTAACTGAATGAAAGTTAATTGGGGAACTACTTTTATTTTATCAGACTATCATGGGGCTGTTCTTTACCTTCCCACGCTGTAGGTATCTTACTGTGTTTGACAAGCCAACCAAAACATTGTACCACGGGGCAACGCAGTTCCGTCGCATAAGGCCTTGAGGCCCCCACCTTGAAATCCCCCTATAAGGTGGGGTAGGTCACTGGTGATGGCATAACGTCTAGCTCTCCATGCACGCCCCCCGCCTCTATGTCTCCATTGGCACACCCATAACCGGCAACCGGTGATTCACGCACGCTTATACGTAAAACAACACCAGCAAAAACGTTGCTTCGGACGCATTCAAGCAGGACGAGAAAAACACCGCCGATATCATCACATTCGCAGCCCTCAAATAAGAGAAGAAGGCATAGTAGTTTTTGCGGGCAAAAAAATTTCTGCTTACGCCGATTCATCCACGGACGCTATACTCGGAAAGCAGAGGTTCGCTTCGGTGTGATACTTTTTGCTCCTTCCGTTCTGTGTCTGTTTGTCGTAGCCGGTTCGACAAAGCCCACTGTATAAGATGAGCTTTTACCTACCCCAGCGCTGCCATCACCGAAATATCCTGAAAAATGGAATGGGAGGACTATGGGTAGGACGAAATCGCTAGCGCCGAAGCCAGCGACAAAAAAAAATTAGCAGTGGCTTAGCTCGGCTATGCCTGCATATACGTAGCGTGAGCTAAGGATCAGCTGGTTATACCTAGCTTTCCTGGTTGTCTAGGATTAGCTTGATTATCATGCTCACTGCTGCTCCAATGACACAGACACGGTATACGCATTATGTGACACATCTATATTCATGAAGCGGCTCCGGCGCAGCGTCACCAATCACCCCAGAGCTGAGCTGGTTCCACAGGCGCACGCCGGTGTTGCTGCGACGCACGAGGCATCGGTTCCACACCCGGCCACCCCTCGCATGATCATCCAGTGGACCGGGCCGCCACGTGCGGAACGGAGGCCGGCGAAGACGCTGGGCGCGTGGGGTGTGTGAGAGACGCCGGGCAGCGAGCAACGTTCTGTGCACCCGGTGACGTCACTGCTCCTCGCGCATGCGCAGCACGGCTCGCCAGGAGCCACCGAAACTGCTCAACCTCGCCTAGTGTAGCTCACCCTACAAAAGGTCGCGTCCCATAAAAGATCGAATGAGTGAATGTAAGTCTCCAACTTGGCTGCTCGGCACAGTCGAATTCGCAGACATTCGAAGGGCTTCATTCCTGGTCTTAGAAGTTTCCAGAAAGCGTCTAGTATCCTAAAATATCCTGAAGTATCCTGAGCCCGAAATACTGTCTCGAATAAATCGGGCTCGCAACTAGTTCTTCCGATACGCGTACGGAGACTAGGTCATAGAATAATGCCCCTCTCGACACAAGGCTAATAAACTTAGGCACCTTGAACAAAGCCCTTCTATAGGGCGAACATCGCCGTTAATCAAAATTTATGTACTGGTACAACTATTTCTCTACGAGTACTGAAGACCAAAGTACAATGCGTCACTAGCCTCCGAAGCTTCCCCAACCTGTAACCGCGTGCTGGCAGCGTGCAAACCGAAGGAGCTGGCATAAACCACGGGACCTCGCTTCGTGCGCTTGTGGGGGCCGGTCGTACGCCGTACTTACGCGTATGCCGTACTTTCGTAGCACTTCAAAGGACGGGCAATACCATCTACCTTCATGCATGCTCTTATAATGCTGGTTGCGCATGCTGTACCGCTAATCAAAGGAACCCCGTAAGTTCGAACTCCAGATAATTCAAAATTTTCTATTCCATTAGAGTTCTAATTAACGAGGTTCGGCTGCACAACGTTCGCGGCAATTGAGACTGCATTCAATTTTTTGCCGCTCCCTAAATTGGGGCTCCCACTCAAAAGGAAAATCGAAGTGAGATTACTTCTAGGCGAGATTATGGTCTTCACCAGGAATAGCGTTGTACGTTCTCTTAGGCCGTCATCACAGCGGCTGCGCCGTACTACCCGTGGCGTAGCGAAGCAGTTATGAATAACTAGTGAACGTGGCAGGTGACTGTAGAAGGCAGGCCTTGTCTGAATATGGCCGGGTGATGGCTTTACTACTTTCCGTTTATGACGGTGTACCAGATGGTTACTGTTAAGAATGTTCGGCCGGACCGCGTAGAAACTCATGAACCCGGACAACGTCCTCGCAAACGCGCGCATACACACACCAAATACATGAACTTGGTTGATGTACGAAACGGGAATGGGAACTTAAGCACACGGATGGACTACACGCGGAAACACGCAGGTGCGGATGATTGCGGACAAAGTCATAAAGGAAGTCATACGCTCATTGTTGACGATCGCAGAGACGAGACAGCCTGGATGCGAAGAATTTCACACGCACTGGCTGTCTGGACATCGAAGCAGAGTAGCTGTAGTCGTTGAGGAGGTATCTCGCTGGACAAGGACGGGGCGGTGGCCGATTACTGGCAGCGGGAAGGAAGAGCTTAGGCCTGCGCCACGGGGAGGCCTCGCTGCCCGCGCCCTGCGCCCTGCGCCACCGACACACTGCTCACTCCTCGGGTGAAACGGCTTCTCGCGGTAGCGTTAGAGACATTCGTCCAGCCTACACCTCGACGGATGGTCGCCGTCTCGCTGACAGTCGGGCGGTGGTTCCGACAGCAGCGTCGGTGACGGTCCTCGGGCCTACACCGTAAGGGTGGCCGTCTTGCTCTTCCTGTGATGGTGATGGATGTCGGAACGAGTCGTTCAGTCTGGGGCGAGGTGCTGGTTGGACCTCTGATCCTTACAGCTACAACGATCTCCACCAAACCCGACATCGTACAGAAGCCACGAATCCTCGTGAAATTACTGTAAGCTATCACAAGAGACTGCTCCGTTGGGGGGCGGCTTATTTCAATAAAGCAGCCGCTATGGAGGGCGTCACACCTCCTACGCCAAATAGCGGACGACAGAGAGAAGGAGTATGTCAAGACAGTGATCAAGAGAACCACTAAAGATGTCGTTGGCTGTAAAAATGGCGATGAAGAGTGTGGCCAACGGGAGAGGCCGGCGGTCTACCCAGAACAGTGCAATGAACCCGAGAAGCATCGCCGATGACGACGGCAACCCCAGAAAATTCTTCGGTGCACGACCTCGCTGGCTCCACACTTCCGGCATGACTACGATTACCCGAGGAGAGCTCCGTCGCTACGAAGACGACCTCGGGGATGGCGAAATTAATTACTTTTTTAATTTCCTCTTCATTTAGTGGCAAACAGCGACGTCCGCAGACGTCGCGGCAATGCAAGAATGGCTTTGGCAGGGCCTCCAAGCCTCGAACAAAGGGACGGTTTACATCCGAGACAAGAAGGCTTCTTGGTCGCACAGCTCTATATGTTGAGACGTTCGAAGAAATCCAAATGTCAAACGCGCCAATTTTGTAGAAAACGTCACCGACCCCATAACTTCCTCGGTTTCGGAGTAGAAACTGCCGCCGCATATCCAGCGCTGATACTAAGATTTGGAGAGTCAGTTCTACCATCCTGCATACTTCGTACGCTATGTTTCCGGTACCTCGCCATAAAGAGAAGCTGCGACCATCTGTGCTACCCTTCAATGCGTCTTTTTCCCCTTCACACCACCGATAAAGCAGGGAGGAAATTGCTATCGTTCAAAAGGGCAATTTTTAGAAGCCGGTCAACAAGAACTATTTCGCTGTGGCCATGCGCCATGTGGAAGAGGAGGCGCGCGAAGGAAGAAAACTCGCGTAGGCCTATTAACCTATCGATCCAGTACCGTAGTTGGGTAGTAGTTGCCCGATACAGTATACGTCTTGGTGTCAACCAAAGCAGAAGTAATATTAGGTGGGCCTTCCATCATTAGGTTGAGAAAACTAGGCAGTTTTTATTTTTTTCTCCTGCCTCTTCTGCTGCTATTGTGTACTATAGTATTGTTAGAAAATTTGCATAAATTCACAGTTTTCCTCGTGTTTTGTAAAGTGTTTTGGAAATGTTGCATTTCGTATGTGTTCTGGCAAGATTGTTTCATTGTTACACCAATGTTATCTTTCCGTGGTTTTACAGCACAACGCAAGTAGCAACATCGCAAGATTGAAGAAAGTGGCCAAGGATATTCCAGCGGCCCTGAGCGTCAGTTTAAGATTTCGGACGTATCCAAACAAAGATGGTAGACAAAATATCTTCGGAGAGCTCTGTCCAGATAGTATTGAGTCGTGGGACGTTGAGCCGTCCGTGGTAAGCAACTGATAGAAAAAAGTGCGACGTAAGATTACTATAAAAATATCTACATTACAGTGGAGCAGATGACAGAAGGCCAGCATCCGCGTATACAAAGCTTCCTGTGTTAAGATAAACTCGATTGTCAGCCTGCATGCACAATTAACCCAAACATTTGAAAAATTGCTCTGCTCAAACCAAGCATGCTAGCGTATGCTGTGTAGTAGCGTTACTCACTTTTGTTTGTTATGTTTAAACTGAGTACTTTCTTGATTTTCTATATCATTTCCTAATGACACTTTCAGTTATATGTAGTCATTATATGCTAGTAATCTGCGGTGCTTTCTGCAAAAAAATATTTTATTCGTGGAAACGTGCGCAAAGCCCTGGTAAATTGTATATATAGTACGCAATTATTGTGTTCCCAAAAGGGAAAGGGTTGTTTGAGATGTACTGATACATGAATTTGTTTTACTTTTTCTAAAATTTATGCAATTTGAGTTTAACTTTGGGCTCCTATTCCAGATCTAACAATTTACGTCCACATTATTGAGATTTGGGACAACGAGCTTTCCAGCGGGTATTCTATACGCCCGAAAACACGGGGCTCGCCTGTTTTGCCTCGCTTTTCTCTTAAACTGCGTTGGGGTACACATGGCAGAGCCTTCAAAGTAATTCATCGGGTTTGGAAGCAAAGAAAGCTATATAAAGAGCCGCATGTCCGGCCTTCTTATGTCAGGGTTTTGCTCTGCCAGAAAAGCGTATGCAATCCAAGCACAAGGAAGGCACCGCCATCGATCACATGAACGGCGTTTCAGACAGTCACCAGATAGTCCTGCTTAGCAAAGCATCCATACGTAGGGTAAAAGTGGAAGACACGCTGGAGGTGAACCTTAAACGTTGCCACTTGAAAGTGCTCTGCGGCTCTCAAAACACATTGTATCGCTGTGAAAGAGCCTGAAACGGCATTGCTCCCAATCAAGGGTCCTGTAGCTAAGTGGCGGGAGACCATGAGCCTTGGCGGACATTCGTTGGGGGAAGAGTTTGGGAGAGGGGTTAAAAAGCTTTCGATGCAGTAAGTGGGAAATCAGCCGGTGGTGGCTACACAGTAGATAGCCTTCACGCCTGACAATAGAGCACGTGCAAGTGTCAATGAAGAGCGTATTGAGATCGCCTGGACAGGAAAAACGTGGCGAAGTTGAACGCATTCATTTATGCCCGGTTTTGCGAAGTTGCCATCTCACCGCTGGCAACCCGATGCTGCATGCGGGAAGGGGTACCCGAGCCGAGCACCGTCGCCTCCGTCATGCGTGTGGTAGAGTGGTGGTGAGCGGCCAGCAAATGTTGCTGCCTTTTTGACGACGACCAGCAGCTGAAGGCAAACTTAACTTGTTTACTGCATGGCTAGAGATGAGGCAAATGAGACAGTAACAATTCCCTTACAGGTGATGTTACGGTGCAGTACTCGAGCAGAGTGACAGCATTGATTGACTGCTACAAAGTGAATGCACTTCGGTGCTTGGGGCTCGTATTATACCCAAAGCGCTAACGGTCAAACAGGTTTTCTCCCTTCTTTTTCACACGGCGCGACATTGTACAGACACGCACAACGCTCTTTCCAGAGTTCGTGAGGGGTCGGTAGTAGCGGCGCTCGCTGAGCCCGAGGGACGGGAAAGAGGAGACATGCGCGACGCCGTTTACGTCCTTGGGAAGAGTCTCTGCGTGCCGCGTCTGCTGTCGCCGAAGGTTGAATCACGCAGAGAGGCGCCAGCAATCCGGCCGTTCCCAGCGCGTTGCGTGTCTGGGAAATCATGTTGGGATTTGTCAGCTGTCGCTGCAAGCTTGAGTCACCGACAGAGGCACACACGCGGAAGGCGCACGTAGTGGTGGCTCTGCCACAAAGCACAAATGCGCTGCACGATGTTTGCAGCACAGCGGCGCGCTGACTCGTAACAACATGCACAGGGTAAGAGGGCCTCTAATGGCTTTAACGAGGAAATAAGTGACGATTTCATTTCAACTTGATAAAAACCCAGCAATACTGACAACGATTTTTGTCTTCTACGAAGGAGGTATTGAAACCATGCAGGCTCACTCATAAACGTCTGTTGGTTGTACAAGTGGTTGCCGCAACTCGCTCATACATTCCCATTTTCCAGAATTTCGGATCTTGCGACCTATCAGCGAATTGCATTTCTAAAGAAGCACGCACATCTTTGCTTATTTTGCGATAACGCAGACTACGTGCGAAAATGCCCAGTTGCAGCCTTGAACTAGAAGTGTTCTCAGAGAATAATAGCGCAAACTCTCGCCGCTTTGGCGACTCCCGGCCCTCGTTCTTACTTTGAAACAATCACTAATCATCTGCTTTTCTCCCTACCGTAATGTCCCATCCAGGCATTTAGTGCTCATCACGGATACTACAATGCACAGAGCTTATTTAGGCATTGAAAAAATGAAGAAAGAGTGTGCGAATGCAGGTTACAATGATTTAAATTAAGGGAATAGGTAAATGTCACACAAGTGGTGCATGTATTTTTACGCAAAAACAAGTCTATCATAAACAGTAGCGAAACCACAAGGTTAAGAAATCTATCTACTACGGGCATTATTTCGGTCAGCAAGGTATGCATGGCGTGTCCGATGCTCTGCCAGTTTAGCTGAGAGAGTAGCTGCAAACTCATCTATTAGGGGGGGTGTGTAAGTGTACGTGAGAGTATCATGCTTTTGGAAGGGTGCTGTAGCCAACGCTCTTACACTTAGGGCATCAGTGTCACAACAAGATTTCACAATGTCATGAGATATCACGAGATTTTACGAGATGTCACGATGCTGTGATATTTGACGATTCCTCCGTGGTCTCTTGAAAAAACATTAGGGTTGCGAAAAAGATGCATGCGGAGTTACAATCATTCTCAAGCACTGGCTCTGACTCAGTAATTCGGCTTGTATCTAAGGGGGCATGCGTTCGCAGAAAAAAAAATCTCAATATGTTCAAAAAGAACAGCGGACACTTAGATTCTTCTGGAATAAAAAAATTTCAGGACAACATTTATCATAGAGAACTTGGGCGTGTAAATTTCCTTTATCTCTTAACCTCTAGAAGTGCACTTCTTCACACCATTTTTTTCTGACAGTGCCTTTTTTTAATTGATTACTTTTATCTCATCTGGAAGTACTGCACTTCATGGTAGCAATTACATTCAGTGGTGTTGAAGTGAGATCACATGCGGACCCTCTTTCTGCGCCTCTTTCGTTTTATTTCTAGTTTTGCTCCGCCCAACGGCGTTTGTACACGTACGACGACAGCTACTTCGTAGCACTACACTTTATTGCCGCGGACAAGACAATGCCTTTCGAGACGGAGTCCACTTTGCGAGAAAAGGTAGGTACGTTATGAAGCATGTTATGGCATCGGTATCTAATTCACTTTATTGGAAATGCAGGCTTAGCCACTGTGGTGTTTCACGCCCTTTATCTCGCCACGCAAAACACTGTAGTGGGAACGTTTGTAGTGGAAGCATTGGCAGAAGCGCAACGTTGGGTTTAGGGGAACCCAATTTCTATTCCGAGAGATAACGCCGAGATAGTAAACAGCATACGCTTTATTACTACTGGAACATAACAATTTATGCTAAGACGTTGAAGTGCTAGCTGGAATGAGCCTAAGCAAATGCTGGTCTAAAAACTTTTTTGATTTATAACTGTAATATTGAACTTTCGGCCGTCATTTTTTTTTTGTAATGGTGGGGTTAATTGCCTCCACTACCAAGGGTAACTTAACAAGAACACTATTTTGCCCACATTCAACTGATACAAGTACGTCCGATGCGCGGTGATTTTTGCAATCCATGTACATATTTTTAAAAATTTAGACGTCGGCAACATCGCAGCGCGCACTTAAAAATCCTCATCTGAGTCGATGCGAACTCAATCATAGCATCACGCATTTAACTGATCATTGTGTGAGGGCTGGGAAAGCCTACTGCAAGTGTTTTTCAGCACTCAAAAAAGTTATAGCGTTTTTATAGTTCGTCGTTTTAAAACCTCCCTTTACGTGGGTAAGGGCGCACATGGTTATTACGTTGAAACGACTGGAAGACGCGACACTTTTCAGAATTAGGATTGATGCCAATATTATCTTGTGCAAGATTACATTTACAAATTGTAGGAGCTATAACACTTCTTTGCCAATGCTGTTAGTGTAAGAAAATATATATTGGCATTGGCCACGAGAATATTGGATTGGCGACTTTGGCACTGTGGTTTCTTTAAGATCTTGATTTTGTCCCACAAAAAGCAAGCGCTCATTCAAAAGATAGAAACATTTACTCGAAACCTCAGCTTGTCTAACATTCTTCAAAAGGCAGCTTTCATTTTTGTGACCTAGACAAACCAATTATACCACGTAGTCTGCCAGTGGCAAAATGGGCTGACGCTCGTAAACATTTGGCTTTAAAACAAGAAACATGCTTGCCCTGTTGCGATCTAAAATCGGAGGCGAAAATGACTTCGAACACCATGGTATTGTCTGACCTTTCTGCGAAGAAGAATATTGTATTGTTTACGCCATCACCATGCGGCAAGAAAGTATCTCAACCATAGTGTTACGAGGAAGGCGCAAGGAATAGTGCTGTATTAGCAGGTATTTACAGAAAATCAGTTCAAGTGGGAAGAGTCACCAGTCGGGCAAGGTGGTGGTGGTGGTAGCCCCAAAAATGGCGCATACCCACTTAGGGGGATTGGCCAAGAAGAGTTATGTTTTCATTACAATTATTCATGCGAGGCTAAATAATGGAGCAGAAGAAAGAATTTGGTCTAGGGTAATGAGAGAGAGAAAAAACATAAAAAAAACAACGGAGAGAAGAGTAGAAAAACTATGGTAAAAGTCAGCCTAATCTGAAAGTTGCCCCAATACGAGTGAGAGACAAATCCTCATCTTCCTCCTCGTTCCCTGTCAGCGCTAGGCGCATAGCCGGCATGCCAAGGGCACATAGCCCCATGGTCTCTCAGGCGGGAAGCATGAGGTTTCACTCCTCGGAGCAATAGCATGCCAGTACTGGCGCAAGAACTGCTTAGGCAGGAAGCGTCGCATTCGTTATGCAGGAAAACTGTATACAGCGAGGTTCGTACCAAACCTGTGTCCTAATAGCGTATAGTAAGAAGTATCGTATCTGCTCTTTTGTAAACGCTCTGTACCTCTCCATATATCGTATGCACTGGAAAAAAAAGATACTCACATGAGCCGCTGAAAAGCTAATATAGTTGGTGGAGATTTGTTTACTTCTCCGGTCTCATTATTCTACAGTAAGGTTGTAATCGTGCAGAATGCCCGTCTGCTGCTAATACATGATCCTCTGTGGAGGAAGCGCGAATACAGCAAACAGTTGTACCCTTACTTTTACCAAACCTATAACGCAAAAATGTGCCCTATCCACCTTGTGAAGGTGGCTTGAAAGCGAAGCTGTAAGTGACACCCACAACGATTACTTATACGACGTCACTTGAAATTCACGTGGCTGTACAAACAGTGAAACTAGAGGCAAGCTAAATGCACTTAACCACACCCTTTGTTACTTCAAAGAAATATTCTTTGCTAAGGTTAAGTCACTGCATGATCCATAAATGGAGGTTGGTTGACTTGTATTGGTAAAGCACATGAGTGCAAACTCTATTTTTATATAAAATTACCGGAAGCTCAAACCCGGCGTCAGACGATTTTACTTCTCTTCCGTCCCTGCCGCCACCGACGGAGGCGACGAGATCAGCGGCAGAGACAGAGAAGTGAGATTCATTGCATTGGTGTGAGCTTCCAATACTTTTTAGAGCCCCTAGCGCATGCGCAAGGAACGCACATGGCCTCAACACGTGCAGTGGGCGGAGTGCACAGCGCCGCGAGAGATCGCGTGACGCTATCACTTGGCATTTAGCAAAACCGCAGGGGGTAAACCCGCAGATGTACTCGGTGAGTGCACTGTCTGCCTACCCCGTCTCCAAGTTGGCTCGTAGATCAATCGGCAAGACAACGGGCTCTCGCTCCGTTTCTCAATTCATTCCAGGGTCAATTATTGGCGGTGCCAGTGACTTGCTTTATTTTTTCGCGGTATTTTCATTTGACACCAACGGTCGCGATATAACCCTTGGGGGGTAGAGGTAAACAGCTTCGCGTTAAAAAATGTCTTCTTTCAATGCATGGCCATTTAATGTGGGAGTACTGGTACGAAAAGTGTAAACTCCTTTTTTACCAATGCTATCCTAAAACGGGTTATTTCAAAACTCCGCACCTAAAAAGCTGAGCTGATTGTGTGGGAAGCGCATGCCTAAAAGAGCATAGGACACGCTATGCCGACTTTGTTGAAAAAGTCGTTTAGGAAATACTATTGTCGCGGTGTGGCCGCACGTACATTAGGTGGACAGGCCGCTGCCCTAATGATCGCCTGAGGGAGCATGCGTACAATGTAAGGTCGTCGACAAGTAGCACTTTGCCGAAACACATTGCGCTCCATGCGGCTGAACTCCACTCTTCTATGACTGCGCGATCCTCGCACGGTATCATGGACAGAGCGAGCGGGCAATGTTTGAAGCGTTTGAAGCGTGGGTTCGTGAGCTGTCGGTTTAACTTCTTGAGAAGGAAATGGTCTACTTGTCGTGAACATCTCACGCCGTGCATCTACGTGGTGGATTGTTTTTTTGTCGCTGGCTACCGTATTTCAAGGTGATATCTGTTCTTGTTCTTTTTTTTTTTGTTTATCTTATCCTAGATATATGTTACTGCTGCAATAAAGCGCTCAGTTGTTCCCCTGTGGTTTGTAATTCTTTACTTTGTCCTATCTTTTGTGCTGTTTTGCTTAGTAATTTTAAAATTAGCCACCGCTAAACGTAATCTGCCCTTACGCCATTATCATCTACTTCTCCCAGCCACAAAAATCAAAGTGAAGTTAAAAATGTATAATTTCCGTCTGCACAAATACAGCTTTGTTGGTCTTCCATTCTCGCAGTAATACAAGAACTTTTTTGTAGCACATGCTGGGATGCAAAAGAACTGACAAAACGATTATGTTTCACTTCAGCTTTTCAAAGCATATTCCGTTTATGACTGCCAAAGCATAATCTTTGAGGCGTACAGAAAACTGTCACACGACAAATTCTGGCAGTGCTAAAATCGGCGTCCTCTCGTAAATACTGTGAGCAACAAAGCATGTTTTCCTCAGTGCGACCCTAAACCGCTGGCAAAGTCGACTTGGACCATTCCGATGTTATGTTACCTTGAGGGCACTTCGCCTAAAAGAATTTTGTGGGTGTTTATGAAATGAGGAAGCTGCCAAAATTTTTACAGCCAACGCAGGACATATAGTGCTGGTACAATAACTGCTGAGATATATTCAACACTCATCAAATAAAATCGTGACCTATGATCATGGAAAAGTGCTCGAGCGAATCAAAAGGTGTGGAGAAATTTTCAAAATCGTATACTGATGCACACCATTTCTATGGGCAATTTTTATTCTAAAATTTTTGTGGCCACTTTTGGCAGCCCGAATCGGGCTACGCTTTTTCCTCTTTAGTTGCGCTGCCAAATACAGTTTGTTGGTCTTCATTCTCCAGTAATCAAGACTTTTTGTAGGCTGTCCATCCTTGTGTCTGAAGTACTGACCCAGCATTATTTTCGAATGTCGCTTTTGTTGCTTGCACGCGCAAGAATCGGCTACAAAAACTGCACAAACTTCTGGCAGTGCTAAAATCGGCTCTCTCGCCAATACGGAGCAACAAAGCTGTTTTCGAGGTGCGACACTAACATGGCAAACGATTGGACCATTCGATGTCGAGATCAACCGAGGCACTTGGCCTAAGAATTTTGTCGGTGTTTTGAATGAGAAGTTGCCAAAATTTTACAGCCAACGCAGGACAGTTGTGTCCAATCTACTGCTGAAATTGTAGTGGATCGGGTAGTCCTCGTGAAGCGGATCTTTAAACCAGGTCGGCCCGGGAGCATTGACTCCGGAAAATTTTCAAAATCGTATACTGATGCACACAGTCTTACGGAATTTTTATTGATAAAATGGGCCACTTTTGGCACCCGAATCGGTTCCCGATTTCTCCCCTCTCAGCTTGCCCTACTTACATTGCTGTTTCTGGATTTGGGTGATTTTTTTTTGTATTCCTTTGTTTTTTACTAAAGGTGCGCAGTTGCCATTTCTATAACATGAAATACTTTGCCAGCTGTGTATTTCTGTGCCGCAACATGCCATTACAAGGTGGGTGCTTTTTAACACCACACCTGTTTATGCTTACGGTTGGTCCGTCGGCGTCAGCCACGGAGTAAGAATATATAGGAGGCGAAACGGCCCATCACGATAAGCGCGGGCGAGCGACCCGATAATGTCACAACGATGTCATGTGTCCAGGGCACCCCCCAAGAGGGGATGCATCGAAATCCCCAAAAAAGCGAATGAAAGAACACGGAACGGAAATTGAAGTGCGCGCTACGAGCGCACCAATGAGGTAATGCCAGTGCTTAAAACCCGAGGAATCATGGGCAAAGGTGGCAGCGCACTGGTCGGCCAATTAGAAAACGCCGCGCAGGATACCAGTGGCGGCGGCGAACCATATAAGGACATATAAGAGGCTAAGAGCGAATGATAGTGCGCCACGGGAGAGCCCAGAGGGTATAAAAGCGGGGCCCACAAAGCTAGGAGGCAAGACACCGGGCGGCAGACAACCAGGAGGCAGCAGGAGCACGTGAGCTCCACGGAACGAGCCAGGGGGGACGCCGGCCAGGCCATCGACCATGCCATCCGAGCCTGGGCGGGAGCGGGCCGACTTCGTATCGGCACCGTTATCCTAGGTGCACCACGGACCTGTGTCTTCGTGGCCCCAGCGGCATCGGTCGGGCACCTGCGGCCAACGTCCACGCTCCGTCGACGTTCGTCTCGACGGCCCCGAAAGGCTACGTTCACGCCGAACCTACCTGGGACCTCCAGCGGCCGCGGCTACTAGGGGGTAGCCACCAAGGAAGCACGCCGCCTAAGGGATGACCGCGCGCGTCGAACACCGGCATTAAGAACCTCCAGTGGGAGCGGCTACCAGGGGGTAGCCGCCGAGGAAACCAGTCGGGACGCGCAAAGCCCACGCCGTCCAAGGAGTGACCGCGCGCATCGAACACCGGCACCGAAACGAGACGAGGTCGGCTACCACCGAGTGGCGCCACGCACGGGTGTGAGGCGTCAGCGCCGATGACAGCGGGGTAGGCCAGTCCATTATAGGGACATAGTTGTAGGACACAACTGAGGAGTTTTGATAGGAGAGGCTTTAACTAGGACTTGATGTAAGGAGTTTTTTTAAATAATTGTGTAGAACTTTATTGTAGACTTTCGGGTTTAGATTTGATTTGTGTTTTGGGATTGTTAGAGGTTTGAGTGTGTATCATTTGTGCGCAGTTTAATCATTGTGCGCTTTGCGTTAAGGTTTTTTCAAGCGTGCATCAAATGGGTGTTTAGTCAAACTCGCCAACGGCTTTCCTGCATCTTTCTCTTCGAGCTGGTTAAGACAACCTGATCATCGGTTCACGTGACAAACAAAAACCAAGGCGGACTACAAAGCTTCGTCGCTGCGACGATGAAAGAGAGGGTAGCGGCACCTGATGGACGAAATGATAGCGACCGCATTTCTTTCCGTGGCTGTGCAGTGCAATGCCGATTACGGTGGGCGCGCAGTTTCTTTCACCCGCGGCAGATGACGCTAGCTTAACGTATGGCGAGCGCTTGTGACATTATCTGGCCACGTTAGGAAGCCTCGTTTCTCCTCCTATATTCTTCTTGCTCCGTGGCGTCAGCAAACAAAATACCAAGTCAAAACATTTACCCCGACGTGAGACTCCCAGCACGACCTGCGCACAGTAGATTTAGCAAAAACAATATCAAGGTAACCTCAGCGTGCGCCTCGTGAGGTGCACCCTGCGTCGTCCAGGTTTACGCGTGCGCTTACACCATGTGAGCAATTCCCGTCTCCGTCGTCATCGTCGTCGTCGTGTAGGGGCCGGCGATCCACTGGTCCACCAGGCCGAAGACGACGACGACGAGTCTGTTAAGCTAGCTCTTCACAATCCACTGGTGGAGACGGCCACCGGACCAGCTGGCGCAAAAGTGAAGGCCCACCATTGCGTGGATGAGCTACAAGAGGTTTGCACTGAGCGGCTGTGCCTTGGCAGGACGACGATGAAAACGATGATGACGATTGCTACTGAATAAAAACACTGTACATATTTTAATGGTATTTGCTCTACATTACCCTCCAAAACGGCTTTGCACTGCTGGGATCCGACTTTTGCCTCTCTACTAGTATCCTCTGTCAGTGAGGGGAGAGCTAGGTCGACCCCCAGCTCTGCTGTTTCTCCAGCCTTGCACCCCTAGTGCAATATGCGTGAATTCTTTTCTTTTAGTTTCAGTTTTTGGTTGGAAATATTTGTCCTGATGGCTTGAAGTCCGCGGGCTAGATAAACATTTAGGTTTTTAGTAAATCACTTATAAGTCTAGTGCGCAGGTTTGTTTTAGTTTGCTTTGCTTTATTCTGCTGCCAAAGTGCTCTACATTCAGATAAGTATAAGTCATGTGTGTCTTAAAATCGATGTGTATGTATATCTGTGAATGTAGAAGGCGCGTTGCACTGTTTGTCCCCTGCGGTACCCAGCAACTAAGGCTTGGTATTATAATCCCTAAAAACTGGCCAGTAGTTTGCCGAATTGTGGTTAGGGATATTTCTATAACCACCGTGGAAGCGATTACCACCGACATAAGAAGCCAGTATAAGCACTGAGTTCCCGTTATATGTGTAGAACTTCCTTGTGAGGACGTGTTTTTTTTTTCATTGCGTTTTGGTCATTTCCGTTAATTACGCTGCAAAGGGCTTTTCGTGATAACAAGTCTGAAATATAAGCGGGGTGGCGAAAAAATATAAAAAACAAACGAAGACGAAATCACCGCGTCTGTTTGCGAACAAACAGCATTCAGAAAACCACAATACGCACCAAAAAATGTCGGGCTCACTTTAAATTCGCCCAGCCAAGGAGGACACAAAGATGAATATAGTTGAAGAGGAGGGTGATTTGGAGGAGTTGGTGAACATTCATGTGTGAAAATCAGCGAGGAAAAAAACAAAGCACAAAAACAGGAACGAGAAGTAGACACTTCTCGTTCCTTTTTTGTGCTTTGTTTTTCCGCGCTGATTTTTATTCATGAACAAAGCTAAATATTGACCAGGCTCGTGTCCGACGTGGACTCGTGTGTCCCTTCCCGCTGCAAGTGACGGCGAAGCCTGTTGGTTCACGCTGCAGATTTCTGTGTGCTCTTCGGGTATGTGTGGAGTATCTCTACTGTGGCCCTGGGAAGTGTATTTCCAAGGAGTTTAGAGGTGATGCTATTATACCGTATGCTGCTTACGCAGTACGTTTTTTACCCCGTTTAATTAAGGACCGAAACGATAGTGCGGGGCAAAGGGCGGTATTTGAGTCCTGAACTTCCACCATTACTCCTGCCCTTTCCTCTCAACAGCTTTGCCGCACGAAGGCGAAGGACGTAGGCCTTCAATACGGCGTCGCGGTCTTCGATGTGGACTCCGACGCTTCCACTACAGTGTGCGAAGCTTACAGCGGTGCTTTCCGACGCCTAAATATGGTGGCGAGGATCGTCGAATATTTCAGGAGCAGCTTTAAGAAGAACGACGACTTGAATGGCTGTCTGGCTCTGTAGTGATAGCATCCATCAAAAACACAAATTTCAGGTTTCGTTTTTTACCACACGTATAGCCGTATTTGAAAATAAAAGAATATTTTTGTTATCCTGTGCTGTTTTTATTCTGCTTTATTTCTTCTCCGCAAGGGCATAAAAAGCGAAGTAACTATTGCAGACGTTCCTCGGCCTCAGTCAATTAAGCAGCATTTAGACGAACTTGAATTGCAACGCCTTCAAAGCAAATTTATAAAAATAAACTACTTGTAAACTCTTCAATATATTTTGTTGTGTTAACATTTAAAGTGAACTGCGGCAAAACATTTAAGATTCTGGGTCCCACGAATTTACTACCCCTTCAGCAAACACGATACAAAAAAAATGGGCTTTGTCGCTTTTTTGCAGAAACAAATTCTCACCATTTAGAAAGAGCGGGTGGGTCGGGGCGGTTGTTAGGCATATAACGAAGTAAACACAATTTTCCTTGCTTCTAAAGGAAGGAATTAATCCTAAAGGACGAAGGATCAGCTTGTGGGATTCAAAACGGCTAACCTGGCCCCCCTATTCTCGACTGCACAATTTCCGGCAATTGGCCCAGGTTTTTTTTTTTTGCGTAAGCACGACGTAAGCAATCAGTGACGTGCTGGCACCTATAGCTATGACGACATGCAGTGTAATTTGACAAGTCACTCATAAAGATCGCTACCAAGGTATCACATTGTGCAAGAAAATATAAAAACAATGGCATGTACTATAAAAATTAAGACGGTAGCTGAGGCGGACAAGAAAACACATTTCTGGAGGTCAAATTGGCGCCAACACCCACAAGGCGATCAAGTAACGTTGATCCAAAAGCGAGCCGAAAGGCGGATTTCGAGCTAAAGAACATCACAACAATTTTTTTACCCGTATCTATTTATTTCTTTCAATCGCTTTTATCAACATATCCCTGGCTCTCTGCTTCAATGCAAGCTTTGTTGCGTTATCCCCTTCCCTGCCGCCACCGCCGCCACGCCATCGTCTGCTGCTATGTACAAGTTTTATGGCGTGATCACAGAAAAAGACGGCCGCGACAATCGCTTCTATGACACATTAGAGCAGCGAAGCGCTACGCCTGATAACCGCGGAGCCCACCGATGTCGCCGATTCGCTCATTCGTCAAGCTCGACTTCAATCAGCGCTGTAATGAACCAAATAGTCACTTTTCTTTGTTATTTTTCTCTTGAGTTCGATCATGTGACCAACAGCTTACTAGGACGAGTATGGACAAATGCCATGCATTGGGTTCTCTTTGTCATGGAGAGGCTTGTACTGCCCTCTTATGTTGCGGTTACGCCAAACAAATCATTTTTTATTTTATTGCCCAACATAAAAGCAAAATACTGCACGTTATTTGTATGCTCCATGATCGCTGACTTGGAAGCAGTTGAAACTTTAACTTGTTTCGGTAGGAAACATGCTTTAAACAGAGCGCATGCGAAACTGGCGCCTGCTGCAAATTGCCATACATTTCGCGGCGCGGCCGTAAGCCGGGGCAATTTTTTGCCCTATTTTGCTTGTATTTGGCGACAAAAACCCGCCGCCATTTTCAAGCTGTTATGTAGCATTACGTTCACTTTTACGCAGGCTGAAGTTGCCAATGCATGACGTAATCGTTCCCGCCAACTGTTTAATTACGTCCACCTTCTCAGCCAATCACAGAGGGGGTGTGTATTACAAGAAGTATTGTTGTTGAATAGCAAGACAGGCTTATGTTGTCATGTCCGCTGCATTTAGTCTGTGTTTTTCATTGCCGGCCAAGAATTATGCGCCTTTAGTAACGAGAAATAAGGCAAACTTTAGAACTGGTGTCTGTAAAAACGAATGAAACGTCAAAATGACGACAGCACACACAACCACTTTGTCAACCGGAAGCACGTGACCGAAACTGAAAGCCAATCAGAAAAGACTTCGGCAAATTGCCAGAATTGCCGGCAATTTGTGGCAGTCGAGAATAGGGCCCCTGTTCAAAATTTGCAAACCCAGTGTTGTTGCGCTGCCGACACTTGTAGTCACACCGACGTTGACCAAGAAGAGACTCCTGTGAACGTGCACCGGAGGGGAACCACTCAGCTCTCTGGAAGGTGAGCTCTAGGTGGCAGGTAGAACGTAAGTGGTCGAAGCCTGTACCACGTGCACCGGGAGTCAGACTCCCTCGAAAGTGCGCCTTCCCACTTAAGCGGTGTTAGCCCATTTTGAGTAGTTTGCTGCCTACGACTGTGTCCCTGCGTTGTTGCGGTGTGTAGGTTGATTTATTTTCTTCTTTCGAAAGGCGGCTGTACATTTTGTTGTTGTTGGTTCCATAAAACGTTTAGCTCACTTTGTTGAGCGCGTGTCTTTTCTATTCCCTGTCCCGCCCGCATTGCGCATTGATTATGAGGCTGCATAGATGCTGGTGTACAGGTACTTTCCTTATCCGGCTGTAATGTAAATCCGCGGATGCATTTATTATCCTTGTAACTTGTCGTTACACCACAATCATAAATAAACCTCACAAGCCCCACGTAGTACATCTTTTGTGTTTATTTAGGGCTTCGGCCACCGCTCTGGAGCATACCTCTTTCCATAGTCTCGCAGCTTAAGTTCCAGGCCAACCTGGAATATATCCCGGAAGTTCCGATCGCAGTAAACGAAACATACCATGGGGGCTTAGATTACTTTCTTCTTTGAAAGAACGCCTGGCGAAGTGACGTGGGCATCCCTCTCTGAAGTTCGGCTCCCATGGTATTAATAGCTATAACAAAGTGTGTGACAAATGTCTTACAGCGAGCGTTTTCTATGGACAAAAAGCAAACGAATTAACGGTTATTTTTTTTTGTTCAGTCATTGAGGATGGTGAGACAGAGACTACCCGCCGAGACCGATTTCAATGACTCCTTTCTTCAAACAAGCTAGTGATGATGAGCAGAGGGTAAAGGCGTCATTTTTCATAACTTGTGACCGAAAACGTACATATGCATAAAACCAAGCAGTGTCGGAGAAATCCCCGCCTCTGCTTCAACCGGTGCTAACGGCGCTTTTTAGGATGCTGGAACGTACATAATCTGATTGGTGAATTAAATTTTGGGGGTTTAACCCGCGGAAGATACACCTTTGCAGTGAGCCGCACCGTACTGAATGGCTCCGCATTAACCTTGACTGCCTGGGGAACTTCCAATTGCGCTGAAATCTAGACGCTCGGGCACTCTTTCTCTTTTCTTTTTTTTTGCTTCTTTGCCTCCAATCTTATAAGCATCCACCGCGGCCACCGTCGAACTAGTGTCCCTAGGGCTCAAAATCACAGGTTAGCCACTGAAGGCTTGGTGAATCTCCATTGGACTGCTTCTCTCCAAAGAAGTACATGCTTCATTCTTTTTCTAGGACAACATATTTTTGTTCGTCGCCCGGCAGCAGGTGTGTTCATTATATCCTTTCGTATTCGTTGTACGCCCTGAGAACACCTGGAGAACTTATTTAGAATCAAATGTAATATTTGCCTGTTCTTCTGTTTTTCTTAACTCCCTCTGTTTTCGACGTGCTGTTTGCGACTCATGATATCGTCTTCAGCTTGACAATCCGGATCTACTAATGCCGCCTGCGTCTGGAAGATTTCCCGTTCTTTGGCAAACCAGTCTCACATTTATGGTACATTGGTGCGTGTGTTTTAAAGAAGACCGTGTTTTTTGTGCTACTTCAAGGCGTAAATTTCGGTCTGTCTCTCTGTTTGAGCTCCATTTAGCCGTCCGGGCCAACTGCGAAGAGTTATTGAAGGAGGCGCTTATGTTGTCACTAGTATTCTAAACTTCTGATTATGGTGGGAATGTTCGTACTTGTGCAAATTGTTGAGCACACAGGAAACATTTGGCATATTGGAGAGAAAACAACAATACATAACGGATATTAGCGGTGTCCTTTTTAATTAAAAATACACGGGTGCTTGATTAAATGAAAGAAAAACGCACAGTACAGAAAATTATGAGTGGTCACCCGCGATACTATCCCGCCTGTGGACGTTCCAGAAGTCAAACAGCAACAGTAACAAGACGTTCCACTAGCTGGTGCGAGGAACGCGCGTGGAAGAGTTGAATGAGCTAAATCTGTATTCACTTCAGCAAACCTGTAGTTTGTTTATGTTGGGAGGAGCGAGGCGGGAGAGGCAGAGCATGAGAGGTGGGCGGGAGGGAAAGGACGCCATTTACTTTGCAAGGGCGCCAAATGGCTATCGCCTTTCGACAGTACTTAAAACGAAGTGAGGAGATGCGCACGCCCTTCTTTTACTTTCCGCGTGACAGTTAGGAGGTTTGGTTAAATGCGCTGGCTCAGGAAATCACGACAAGCGCAGGCAAACCCGAAACTTGGTGTTTCTTTCTTGCGCTTCACTTGTTCTGCTGCTTTTCAGTTCGCAGACCTTTGGCGCCAGCTACAGTGGTTTGACGGCGGTGACGGCGTGGTAACCAAGCCAGTCGAAGGCAGAAATAAAACAGCGGCGGAAAGTATGGCGAAAGTGTTGGAGGGAGGCCGGCGCGGCCGAGCAGAACCCCAGAACCCAGAAAAGCCCAGCACGCCCAGCACGTCGTCCTTCGGCGTCCTCCTCGCTGCGTGGCTTATCCGAAGCGCGCTACATTTGCGCGGGAGGATCAAACCACGGTTTACAAACATGCTCGGCGGCGGCGACGTGCTGCGAGGTAACGGCAGAGTAGCGCGCGTCGCTGATCACGCGATTGCGTCCTGAGGCGCAGCAGATACATGCCCTGACAGAGAAGACTGCAGTTAGCGCTGTGCAGAAATTTTGCATTAGGGAGAGTAGTAATCATTCGTAATTTCTTTATTCGAGGAGCTCTAGTACTCGGTCTCTCTAGGTGTCATTTCAACATGACAACTGAACGTCGTAAATATCTGCTATTTCTGATGCTAGATGACAAAGTGGCGAGTCGTAATGCTATTTTCTTGTTGTGATTGTCTCGCTCCACTGAGGGACATTGCCTTTTTGTCTCAGTAGTCATTTTTTTTTCCAATAGTGGTATGTCTTCTGATCTCATTTCTCTTCGATTTTGTTGTTCGCGTAGCCAGATTATTCCCTCTGTTCGTACTTTGCATGTGTTCCAAACTTCTGTAAGCTCTGATCCCTCTTGATGAATTTATGTGAACTTACCGAATATGTACGACTCCGTTAAAATTTAAATACCGGCTTTACATCTGCAATGATGACCAAGGTTTAGTGCCAAATGTGTCAGTGACCTCTGCTTTCCAATTGTAAATGCCCATGGCGTTTACAATACGCCAGATGTTTTTCGTCAAGGAGTCGTTTTGTTTGATCAACGTTCTTTACGGCACAGTAACTCAATTATTAGTGGGGCTTCTGATGGGAGAAGGTTTGTGACTTCAAAAATAGAATGCTTTAATTGTTCTAGAATGACCGCTGTTTTCCGAGAAGGGCCTGAATGCCGCTTTACAACATTACTGACGCCGATGAGGTTGACGATCAGACTCGCGGGCAAATGTGAAGAAACATCTCATGTGCCGGCAGATGCGCAGCAGCGCTGGACCCACCTCTTCTTTTATCTCCTTCATGGGCCGGCCACCATATTTCTCAACGATTTCGCAGAAACGGCACCTTCATTACAGTTACGCTGAGGTGGGAAGCCCGTTAAAAGTTGGAGAAATCCTATCGGAGTGGCTTACACCTGTAGTGTACTTGCTCATGGGTTTCTTGCCCCAAAAAATCCCGGGCCATCTCCACTAACGAGAAAGCTAAGTAGGGGCGAAGCATGCAATGTATAAGTGTATTCTTGGCGCCTTGGCGGTTGCGAACGGCGATGGAGCCGTTGGGGGGAGGGATAGGGGGGCAGAGGTATACAGTTTCGCTGTAGACGTCTCTTGCCTTTGAAGCACGAAGCTCTCTTGCGCGAGGTGTAAACGAGTGTCCCGGTGTTTTTTTTGTACGCTTTACGAAGCGGTCCAGCGTGAGGCGTAAACGAGTGTCCCGGTGTTTTTTAGCACGCATTACGTTCTAGAGCGATGCGTAAACGATTTTTCCTGTGTTTTAGTACCGTGACTACATGAGACGACGATTACGACGACAACAAGAGCCGACAACACCCCCAGACCCTAACGGGCTTCGCCCCTAATATTGAAAAATGGATGAGTCCCGAGATCATTTCTGATGACTGCGGTAGTCAAACACGCTAATGATAATACGCAGACAGGGGAAGGGCGTCTTCTTTTTTAGCAGAAGAGAACAAAGGCCCGTACGGCCCAACTCAAGCCGGTGAATCCCTGGCTGGCCGTTTTTTTTTCAATATTTATGATGGACGTCAGGGCTGCCGTAACGCCTTGAAGGAGACGCAACATGGATTGCAACTGCGATTGGTGCAATGCATGTTTGCTTACAACACGTGTGATCCGAGTATGGCTACTTTTTGTCATTCTATGGTCATAGCTTACCATCTTGAAGTACAGTAAAAAGAGCAATGTAGCCGGGGCGTCAAACTTCGTACCCTCTTTTGCAAGTAAAATTTTTCTAAATCAAAAGTTCGTCTCAGTTTGTACGGGAACTACATGAAGCGTAAGCTGCTTCTTTACGACACAGCGAGGGAAAGCAGGGGCTTTACCACGGCGCTGGTGGCAAACATAAATCGGCGCATACAGCTCCAAATACAGTTCGCTAACTATTCCCAGAATGGAACGCTTGCCGAAAACAAAGTTGGGCGTGCGAATAAGGAGGCTATAATGAGGCTTGAAGCTTTGTTTCATCATCCGGGCACTAGAAGTGGGCACGAAATTACTAGGCGGTAAGACACGGCTCTTCTCAAAGCTTCAGAAACGCGACCATGGGCAGGCTGTACTCTATCGGCGCAAGTTGGCTTACTCTCAGCGAAACAGATGTACCGTGTATAGGGGTTAGTCCTTTTGGGGGCTTCTTATTTTGCCACGATGCATGAGTTAGTCCTCTTCGGGAAAGGACTTAGGCAATGCGACCAATGCAACGTGGTTTCGCCAACTTGTCTATAAGGCTGCTTCGAACGATTATACAACTTACCGACAACGCGACGGCCTCACATCGTCCTGTGGCTTTCAAGCCGTACTACTCAGACACTAAGGTTTCTTTTCTTTTGTCGCCAGTTTAGCTTTACCATTGGAATAATGTGCGCTTAGTTGTGGGCAATGCCAAAAGCGGTGGCGAAGGTTAAAGACTATAAGGTCAAAATTATTGCCTTGTAAAAAAGACGGCTTGCTCCACAAAATCCGGAAGTCCTAGTTTAGTCAAGCACTGCGCGGGCAGGGGAAAGGGAAGGAAATACTGGATTTATAGCAGTGCACGTGTGTGAACGAGCTGCTCTGCTTGTAGATCAACCTCTCCCATTTCTGAGCGGACAGGGAGCAGC
This sequence comes from Haemaphysalis longicornis, assembly GCA_013339765.2. Taxonomy (NCBI): domain Eukaryota; kingdom Metazoa; phylum Arthropoda; class Arachnida; order Ixodida; family Ixodidae; genus Haemaphysalis; species Haemaphysalis longicornis. Next base: position 46,559,090 of record CM023458.1, read on the forward strand.
TTCTTGCAGACGGAATTATAGAGCACTTTACTTGTAAACAGTCTGTTGGTTTTGCCTTTTCAGAACTGTGCTTGCTCGGAACTAAGAGAAGGGTGCAACTCAAAACGGAGGTGCGGTTTGCTCGATGTTTTACAGTACTGGTTACTTTGCTGTTTCAATGTTTACCCGTCTTTCGCTGAGACTGGATTTGACAAGGCACTTTAGAGAGCCCAGCTTGATGTTTATCAGGCAAGCGAATGGTCCAGATCGTTCTTCTTGGTGCCTTGATCTCCTAGTATCAAACGTGAAGCCGTAATGTTGTGGTTGGGTCATTTCAATATGATGTTTCGTGGGTGAAGTTCGAGTATCTCGTGCTGCAAGATGCACATCACTTTTCTAGACTGTATATAGGCAGTTATAGTGAAGGCTACGTTTATCCAGTGGAAACCCCTGTGTCATCCAGTAGTAAAGCCACTTGTCCGTAACATATCCGCGTTTCTCAAGCTGTGATGAGCAGACACCAAGAGGCACAGACAGCATTAGAGGGGTTCCGCATAGCCCACTGAAAAAATCCTCTGCGGTATTTTATTGCCTAATTTGACTGGAAAAGAGGGAAAGCTTAGCGGCATGACCCATCAGCCTTCGGAAACTTTTCTACAACCCCGCTTAGCCGCGGTTTTGAGTCGCCTTTTTATAGAATAGTACAGCTGCGGGAAAAATCTTGACACACTGAAGGTTCGATAAGGACAAGCCCGTGAATTTGTAGCGTGAGCAACACTGGCCGAGGTTGAGCAATTTCGCCTGGCTACTGGGCAGCAGTGCTGCGCATGCGCGAGAAGCAGTGACTTCACACGGCGCACAGAACGTTGCTCGCTTCCCGACGTTTCTCACGCACACTACGCGCCCAGCGCCTTCGCCGACCTCCGTTCCGCACATGGCGGCCCGGTCCACTTGATGATCATGCGAGCGGTGGCCGGGTGTGGAACAGATGGCTCGTGCGTCGCAGCAACACCAGCGCGTGCCTGTGACACCAGCTTAGCTCTGGAGCGATAGGTGACGCTCCGCCGGAGCCACTTGATAAGTATACATGTGCCTCACAATGCGTATATCGTGTGTGTGTCATTGAAGCAGCAGTAAGCATGATAATCAAGCTAATCCTAGACAACCAGGAAAGCTCAGAATAACCACCTGAACCTTAGCTCACGCTACGTATGTCCTGGCATAGCCGAGCTAGGCTACTGCTAATTTGTTTTGTTGTCTGCTTCCTCGACAGCTGTTCTTTGACACCTTATTTCCCAACAGAAGTACAGTCCAATATTCTGTTTCCGTCAGTACTTTAGCTACAAAAGTGAAGTACTGCAGTTTAAAACATTAAACGTGCTTAATCATAATGTTCCCATCAAATTTGGTAACAAAATAAAGGTTCCCCTGCCAACTTAATCTCGATTAATCATTGGCGCAAAGACTGCGTCGGTTCTCGGACGTAATGGTAGGTACCCTCTTTATGAGACCGGCCTTACAGGAAATCGCTGTTGACTTCAATGAGTTTATATTGCGCATCGGTATCATCATGTTTCTGAAAGCATGGTCTGTTATTGTTTGTTTACGTTTCGTTCGTAGCGCCAACGGCTAACTTATGACCTCGAAGCCGAGCACCTGCCTGTTGTTGAAGACATCAGGCAGCGTCTATCTTCTTTGCTGGCCACAGAGAGCGATGCATCGGTGACTTACGTTGATTAGTTGAGCTTATTGCTAATTTGTTCTATCTGATGCGACGTTCTGGATATGGCATTGATTCACGTAGAGAAAACGTCAGGGCACGCGGTTCGTCAATTTCATACTCAAGTTCCAATCCAATTCAAAACAAGTCATTTATTCAGGATAAAATTTACGTGCTCACTGTAATAGGCCGCTTAAAATTATGCATTAAGGACATAACACTTTACATCAGGGTATGCTACTAGACAAAGATATCAATTGCCATTGCCTCTTTTGCACGTGTAACGATTTCTTTAAATACTCTTTCTTTCCATGAACCATTACTGAATGTCGCCAGCTTTCAAACACCCAAGCTAAACAGCCTTCGTGTATTGTTTACATCGTATCTAACTTATTGCCGATAAATGCCTTCTACTTTTCTTGTGTACCTAGGTATTTGTTGCCTGCCATTATTGTGATGTTCTCATCATTCATCCCGTCCTGACAAAGTCTCGAAAGTGTTATTGCAGTATGAATAATTAAAAAACGGGAGCGTCATCCTCTTAACTGCTTCTAAAGCGTCTGTACATTTGGTTACTTATTTCGGAGCACAAGTTTACTGAAGTTAGATTTTATAAAGTCAGCAAAACTTGTGCATTTGCCGATTTTGTTGCAAAATATTAGGCGGACACTTCGCTGTATACCTTTCTCATTTTTTGTGGAATACTTTATGTACACCCCCAGTACACCACGTTGTAAAGAATGTTTCCTATGAACTTTCATGCCTTTTTAGGAAGGCATTTTCCCATTTGTTTGGGATTCCGTGGAACGTGTTAGTAATTTTGAGGACGTAACCAATAGACACGTTTATTGTACATCGACAATTCATGAAATGGATGATTTCAAAGCAGTTGTGCACCCATTGAGGATCAAAAAATTTGCTTGAGAATTTATTAAGAAACAGCAATGGCTAGTTAAGATAATCACTTCATCGAAGCGTCTTCCAGAATGTCATGTTATTCTTGCAGAGGAACGGCGACGACCTTGAGGCAGAAAAACAGGTGACGAAATCTCGTACTTTTCTTTGAAAACGCGTGAGTACTTATTCCAATACGCCACACCAGACGACGTTTTGTTAGGAAGTGGCTTGTTTTTGTTTCCGTGCGTTGGATGCTTCCCAGTCCGCCACAACCTTGGAGACGTAGCAGCCACAGTACAGGACCACAAGTATAGGAATAAGTGGGAAGGGGAACCCTTGAAAGTAAACAAAAACAAAACAGCAGCTGCATGAATATGACCTGAGATGAACTGCGCGAGGTAATCTCTGATAATATATGAACGTAATTCCATATCACATGTATGACTCGAATAAAAATTCTTCGATAAAGAATATGTATTTTTACTGAGGAGCCGACCAAGCGGTAAGGTAAGGGGGTACCTTTCTGTCGCTTGCGGAGTTTGGTTTGCTGGGGGGATCACAATCAACATAGTGCTTTAAATAAGAATCTCTGCATTTGCACCAAAACGTACTTACCGGAAAAGAGCATCTCATCACAACTAAACCGTTTCGTTGTTGCCTACAAGGTCTTACAGAATACGTTGCGGCCGTCTCTAAAATAACATGGCAAGTCTTAGCTTTTAAAATCGGCGCGAATGCATATATAAGAGCCTTTTCTGGATGTTTTTGCGTCACTCCACCTTAAAGAATATCAGCAACAAAATTCCTTGAAGACCAAGAACACGTTTATTGAGAAGTGGGCTTTTACAAAATCTACATTTTGCAAATGAAACATATTACAGGCAGTGGTTGTCCTCGGGGGAGTCTCTGTGATATAACAGGCTTGGTTTCTGTCTCTATTAACTACTCACCCAGAAAAGGTGTTTCTGTAAATATATATTATACTTACACTTTAAAAACTTCTTGAGTGTCATTGCGTCATTACAATGAGCAATGTGTAGCTCGCAGTTTTGCGGAGTGTTTCCACTCCGGAATTCAAATGATTCCGAAATAATTCCACTTTTTTTAGGTGTCGGAATTGAAAGAGCAGGAAATGGTGACAAAGCTTGGAGGTATGCAATGAGCATAGAATTAGCCGCCGTTCGGCCGGAATGGAATGTAAATGCAATAGTGATTTCAGTACGGTGGTTGCGATATTGTTAACATTCTCACGTGACGCTCAGCTACTGCCTCTAGCAACAGAAATCCTACAGCCGAGAAATTCCAGTACATGCACATGTAAGCGACGCACGCATGACGTGCCTGTGAGTTGGCTACAGCAGAACTAATGGTCCTGCAGAGTGATGGTACGCAAAGCAGACAGCCAGATTGCACGTGACAGACCTTGCAACAAAATGGAACTGGCAAACAGCAACTTAATAGCCGCTTCTCCTCGCGCCGTGCTGTAACAATTCACTAAAGCATGAAGAACGTGCAAATATGATAACAGAAATATTTCCCCTCTATGCATTACACGCATGGTTGTTTTGGACGAGTTGTGTCGCCCAACTTCTACCGCCCTTTAACTTTGGTGACAGGCGAACCATTTTTGCATATTTTTGTAGTTTCCAATGTGCATAAGAACGACAGCTTCACGTTTTCACGCTGCGCTCCCCGGTAATTCAATTACAGCATCGCCAGCCTAACTCGGTACGTCATCAGCAAGTTTGTACGTTTAGAAGTTATCTAAACGGAATTGTTCTGCCCGTCCATTCCAGGACTGGGAATGGGTCAAATTTTGTTATTGCGAGGAATTGAAAGGAATGGAATTGCGGCAATTTCCAACAATGAAATTGGAATGTATTGGGGATGCACATTCAGAACACTCGTGACTGATATATTTTTATTCGTGAATAATTATTGCCCGGGGACGTTCTTTTGGAGGAACCCAGCTAAGCAACGTGCAATTGTTGAATATTCACATGATATAATGAACGCCGTCCCGCGCGCTCAGGTGGCCACCTGCGATCGCGCAGAGGCTGTTTCACATCAGGACACGGCCACTGACAACATTGCACCTACTGTCGTCCCCTTTGGTACCGCCAGCGCATGTCACAGGACAGTTACAATTGAAGCGTATTTGTCTTCGGAAAAGTAAATGTTACATTCAGCACCAAATAATACTATAATTAAATTACTAATTAACCCTTTTTCAGCAACACTATTCACCCTATTTATACATCGCACTTCAAGGAAGCACTTTAACCCGCCGCGGTGGCTCAGTAGCTATGGCGTTGTGCTGCTGAGCACGAGGACGCGGGTTCGATTCAGGCCGCGGCGGTCACATTACTTATGGAGGCGAAAAGCACAAAAGCCCTTGTGTACGAGATTTCGGCGCACGTTAAAGATCCTCAGGTGGTCAAAATTATTCCGGAGCCCTCCACTACGGCAAGCCTCATCACCAGCATTGCGTCAGCGCGTTAAACCCTACAATCAATCAAGGAAGCCCTTCAAGTTTATTAACCAGAACTTTACGTTGACCTCTTTGCATACTTCAACTTCGAATTCCACTTAGGCGCATTTACAAGTAATCGCCTGTGCTCCGGTGAGTTAAATGATATTCCGTGTTCTCAGCGTCGTATGGCGTGAGCCTACTAAAGACTCTGCACCTCAGTTTGGGCAGACTGCCAGGGGGCAGTCTGCCCAAAATTCTTTCAAGAAACATGCGAAAGCGCGTAGGAACTGCCACGCTATTCCAGGCAACCTGGGCATGCCCTAGAACTTGACACGGATAAAACACCGATTCCCACATTAATCTTATCGGGACATGGTAGCCGTTACCACGAGCCCTTACCAGCTCATTTCATGAAAATCAACTGCGCCTAATGTAGAGATCCACGATGGGAATGTCGCATCTGAAGCCTAGACATCAGCCCAACACGTGAACTCCGTCCTAACTTTTCACCCCCACCCCTCAACCCTCTTTCTCAATTACTTTCTACTACTACTACTACTACTACTACTTCACGAAAGGAGATCATACGCGATAGCTATAGCGTGGTACTGCTGGTTTTACTGTACTGCTGGTTTTCCTGCTCTCTGCCCTGGCATTTTTTATGACTTCAACCAGATTCACGTAAAACCGTCGGCAGTGCAAAATGACCTATTGAGCCATTGAATCGGGGGAACCATTTCAGCAATTTTGGCAACGTACAGCCATTGTCAAAATTTTCTAGGCCATGAATAAAGCGCACAGTCCGCCAAAAACTTCAGTGTACAAGCTTACTTCTCGAGTGAGGCTAAAACGTTTTATACCGGAGAGCTAGAACAATCACCTTTCTTTTTTACTCTGATAAACTTTTGTCCCCGTGAAAGCTTAAGCGTATTCTTTGAATTTTTGTGGTGCTGAAGGCTTATGTTTGGCCCAGAAAACTTCCACACAGAGTGTAATCCTGTCGGCCACATTTCACGCTACTACAGGTGTGTACCCTTGCTGCGTGTATAAGCACACACTACGCATTTTACTGACTGTGAATTTTACCTGTGTCATTACTACTTTTAGAATTTTTCGATGTCTTCCCCTGACCCCTTATAGTGCAAATGATCGCTTCACTCCTGCTTATGTGAATTTATCAGAAATAGAATCAACATACCTAATAGGATCCTCTTGCTGAATATAATACAGATGTCGAACTCTGCTAGGTGGAACAGGCAGGCGAAAATTGTGAGGAGGTAGTGCGGCGCACCCAGCACAGACTGGGCAACTCTCATTCGACCCTCTGTGGTCAGATATCGGCCCTTGAAAAAAATAAACAAAAATATTCAGCACAGCATGCAAGCAATCACCGTCGGTTTGTCAAGTGTGAGTTGAATAACATGGACACACCATCAGAAATGTTGGGGACAAACTATATTCACCGTAAAAGCAATATTTACAAATAAGGGTTCGGTGAAAAAACAACATTTCATTCGGTGCCGTAATTCTGCTTTCCCCACATTCACAGCACTTTCTACCATTTGTCGATTGCTGGTTATGCGGTGGTTTTCCGTGCGCGCAGTATAGTGTTATATTCTTCGCTATTTTTGTTCATTCTTTATATACAAAGCCACAAGTCTGAAAAAAATTATTACGTTTTACGTTGAATCCACAGGAGCGGTTCTTCGTCTGGCAGTCTTTGCCAGGTCGGCCGCTAATTTATTAAAGCGAAGCTTTCTGTGTAGATGTCCGAGAGTATGTCCGAGCAAAACGCATTGCAGAAAAGCCTACTTTATACAATGGGTTACACAAAGGGTACATTAATCATGCATTACATTACATAACAACGGGATGTCTTTGCACACCTAACGAACCTCTCGTAATACGAAAAACGTACACATGGTTACCGATGATAATGATAATGATGATGATGATGATTATAAAATTCAATGGGGTTAAATTCCGGGGGGGGTTCGGACCTTTGGGGGCCTTTCGAAAAATTGGTCGTAAGGCCGGAAAAATTGTTTTTGGGATTTTGGCACTTTGGAATTTTGGGCCTTTGGGGAGTGCTTTTTAACAACCAAAATTGGTGGAATAAGTTTGGCATTTTTTTTCTCACGGGGAAAAATCGATTGCCTTACTTTACGTGGGCCGGTTGGCTTTAACGACCTAAGGGACTGGAGTTTTCATTCTCTTACATACGTCGGTCCCGAAAGTGGTTTCCCAACCAGGTTCCTTCACTTCCCCCGCACGCGTGCTCCACTGACCATGGAATGGCCCATATGTATTCTTAAGCCAGTGACGACGCAGGGACTAGCCGACGTTGCCTTCGTTCGCGATGTACACATAAACGAGAGGTTTTCGTCATCGTTGCAGGCGTACCTATGAACAGGGATCTCGCTGCGCACGTCACTGCGGGAGCTATCTGCATGGTTGCAGTTGTCAGGTGCTGAGACCGGCTTAGTAGCGTATAACTGAACGCCCAGGTTCATTCGCTTTCCGAACGAGCAGTGTGCAATCGCACTCAAAAAGAAACATGCTACTGTTCAGAAATTGGGGTAAATGTTCCGCTCTGTGACCCTTAACATTTGATCCGCAGGTGTGGACAGTATTGACGGACCCAATCTCAAACGCTATTCAAAGCCATGTGGCCGGGAAATTCCAAAGTCATGAACTTCTTATCTGGTTCCTTTTTCATACACTGCGCGTGGTACGGCAGCTACGCTGCAAATTATTACACGGCTTGAGATACTTTGCCGTGAAAGGATCCCCAAGCGAGCGTAATGCTCTTCTATGCGCCAGAGAAACGGATCCAAAGCTTGTGTGCATCTCTTTCTGTTTCCGTTTTGTGTGTGTTAAAAACAATTTTTTTTAAATTGTCCCAAAATATGCTGCAAGGTATTGGTTACAAGGTTGATGGGCTCTTTAGGAATTTTGTGAGAACAAACTCGAAGTGGAGACGACCATACCAGTGGATGTAAATGAGCGACAACAGGGCACCCAATAATTTTTCACAACACTGCTTTCGGATACCAGTAATTTAGCGCGAAAACGTCTAAATAATTTGGGATAACCTGGGACAGAAAACAAGAATGCGTTTTTCAAAATGTTTTCAGCAAATGTATTGTTACGAGGAGGCGAGACAAATGACACACACCCCGGGTAAAAGTTGTGCAACGTATTTACAACTCGGACGCCAGAGAGTACGCACAGCTGCGTCATCGTCAAAGGTTGGGACCACCGCGCTATCCTGCAATGCGCCCTTCTCGCCCTCTTGAGGCCGGAGTTATTAGGCATGTACGGTGAGGGTGCGAGATGAGGGGAGAATAAAAATTGTTGTTGATGATGATGATGATGGCGATTATGATGGTAGTGGTATGGATGATGATGATGATGATGATGTGGCAGTAGTTGTGGGGGTGGGTGATGATGATTATGAGGATGATAATGAGACACCTGAGAGCACACGACCGGGACCAGCGAAGTTCACCGACGGAGAGGGAAACTTCCGAATCCCTTAGGACATGCGGTTGGGGGATGGGCGCGTCCATAGCTCACCGACGCCATTCAAGAGCCCAGTAGCGACCGCTTCAGGAGCCGAGCCAGGCTCGGTGGGGTGGGCTGGGGTCAAGTTGGTGGGCCGAAATGGGGATGTCCACCTGAACCTCCACCACAGATGCCCGTGGTGACAGAACCAATGAGATTCACTGTTGCTAAGGTGATGAAATAATGTACCACAAGTAGGCCTTGAGAGGCTGCGCACGTCACAGAGATTCGTCTTTGTCGGAGATGGGGCCACGCGCGCTCTCCTACGCGGCTCTCTTCGTCGTCTTCTCGTAAACATTGTTTGAAAAAATATCACGAGTGAAATGCACTATTTTTGGTGCCTTTCAGAAGGAATAAAGCGCGTTGCGAGCAACGAAACATATCGATTCACTGTCAAGATCATTCAGCTATCACATCATATATAGCACAAAATAGAATTTTTGCCATGATGCTTGTTCGTGTGAACGCTAGATTCCACTAGAGTTTGGGTACATTCCTGGCACTTACTCTGCGCCCCAAGAGCCATCTACTGCGCTGCTTGAAACACTCCTTCCTTTCTCTTATGCAACTGCTAAAAACGCTTCACCGTTCTGCCTCAATAGCTTAGGGATAGATGGGTGGATCTAGCAACGAATGTCCCGGGCACTACCCCTAATTTTTCTAGGCCCCGAGATTGTTTCATCGTAAAATGTTTTCTTAGCTCAATTCTGCGCATTATTTTTGTAAATAAAAGTGGTGTTGTACATTGTAGGTCAGGTTAGGGATTGGGTGTGCCGTATACACACGTTTAATTGCTTTTTGCATCGCACTGGCACTGCTGGGCTTGAACCTGTTTACAATGAAATATCGCTTTGTCAATGGTGGATTACGCAATGTCTTATGTCACAGATAGGCCAGTTATATCCCCTCTAGTGCTGTCTCAATTATAAAAATGATTTTAGATGAGTTCACTGATTTTCCGCCAAGTTTTTTGGCATCCCATCTTCCCCAAGTTATTATTTTTTAAACAACTGTTGTTCCCAAGAGACTGAATGCGTTGTCGCCAACCAGTTGGGCTGCAGATGTTTGCGGAAAATCCGCATAACATTCTCGCAAATCCTTCAACTCCAGCATGATACTTATTCTACATATGATACATAACGTTGTTTCCGCGTAAAGGCAAGTTTAAATTAAACGTAACAATGCCAAAAGCGTCAAGCGTATCGGCATAAATTCTCATCACTCCAAGGAAAGAAGTCGCACATTTCAGTCGTATTTTGCGCCTACACGCCCCTCATCTAGCTGCGTCTTCGTCGACTCCTGTATTCTCACTGATTTTTTTTAAATAATCGTAGTCTTGTGGCTTACTTCCATAAAATTAGCTAATGCTCATTATTTTCCCACTATTTCTAAGACGTCTGTATCTTTGGATTTAGCGCGCTTGAGCGTGGCCTGCGAACATATTCCTTGCGTGTTTTCTTTCTCCCGCTCCGTACTAGTACTGCCCATTATTTCGCTAATCCTCCTAGTTAACCCAAATTTTTAGTTTGCTACTTTTATGCTTCTTTTTTCAGCCTCTTTCCCAAGAGGCGAGAAGGTACTCTTGTTAAAAGCAACGATCTGTTTGCACGGCATGCCACAGGTTACTTACGGTACAGCTCCGTAATTATTACACAACTCACCTCGAAGTTTCGGACGGGCTGCCATTTCCTTGCTTCAGCCACAAATATTTCAAGAGCAATGCCCAGTGTGCTGAGCGATGCCCAGTAGCTTCCCCCCGAGCGCGGGAAATTCCATCTCTTCTCTCTTTCTCTACCATTTTGTCCCGGGCCGTCCTTATCGTTACCGCGATCTCCCCTCAGCGACTCGCGCCCCTCTCTCCTCGTCTTCCCTTGGGCCCCCCTCGCTCTTCCCTCTCTTTTCTCTAAAAAAACAATCTGAAGACGCTCCCTTCGTGGCATCTTTACGAAGAGCGACTAGACGCTCAAATCTCTCATTCTGCCTGCCGCACAAAGAACACTTATTCTGGCCAACCTATGCCTCACGCCCTGGGCCAATCGTGGTTAGCGGTCCTGTCGCGGACGCCAGTTTGTCACAGAATTGAGCAATGTAATTTAGTGGCCGATGCCTCGGACGGGAGGAGCGACAAACAGCTCCCCCCTGGATACGAATATGGGATGTGGTTCGGACCTGCTAACCGGCGATAGGTCCACGCCTGATTGGCCGCTGGCGTGAGGCCCGAGACGGGGCACGGGAAACAGTTTCAAAACAACGGGCATTTACTTCACATTCACAGGAAATTCAAAACAGACAGACAGAAGGTTTGACGAGTCAATACACATGCAGTTGACACCCCGTTGGGGTCAGAGCTGCCAAGAAACCGACACGAAGTACATTAATCACAATGAAAGAAAAGGTACACGCCGTTACGAGCCCGAGGAGGAGACGACAGTAAATGAAGGGGACAGTAGAGTATACAATAGGCGGGGTTGGAGGCTTCCCCCAACTACTAACATAGGCCCGCTAGAAACACATACCGCGTGGTGCACTGAAGGAGGCGGATAAGCCCGTGCAGTCCGCTTAGAGAAATACGACACAGAGGATGAATAGGAAGAGTCCGAGGAAAGGTGGAGAAGGGAGAACATCTTAGCTGCGGTCCGGCTGATGGTCTCGCCGGGGTGACGGAGGCTGTCGGTCGTCTGTGGTGGGGCGCCGCTCATCAGCGACGCAATTTCGGTGAACTCTCCGGCCGCGCACTGTCGCCTCCTTGAGGAATCTTCAGGGGGCCCGAAGAGTTCACCGCCGTCGTAGCTCGGCCTCCCCAGCACCGCCCTCAAGAGCCGACGCCGCGTCCCGGCCGTACGTCCGGCCACCAACCAGTTCTCAGCCCATGCGCCCCGGAAACGCCGCGCTGCACCACGCAACACAGTTCCACCGGGCCGCGCGTCTTCCAAGAATTCGCGGGGCGCAGCCTTGCCCCGCGGCACTCTCGCCCACCTGTCTCCCCGAAACACATGGCCAGCCGACCCGGGTGCGACAATGGCGGCGAAAAACATCCTTCGCTACGCGGTAACGGCTCCTCTCGGAACGAAATGGCGAGCGGCAGGAAAACCCTTCAAGGAGGGACATGAATTTCGCGACATGATGATGATGCCCGGCGATTATGATGGTAGTAGGGTATGATGATGATGATGATGTGGCAGTAGTTGTGGAGTGGGTGAATGATGATTTGAGGATGATAATGAGACACCTGAGACACACGACCGGGAACAGCGAAGTTCACCGACGGAGAGGGAAACTTCTGAATCCCTTAGGACATGCGGCTGGGGGATGGGCGCGTCCATAGCTCACCGACGCCATTCAAGAGCCCAGTAGCGACCGCTTGAGGAGCCGAGCCAGGCTGGTGGGGTGGGCTGGGGTCAAGTTGGTGGGCCGAGATGGGGATGTCCACCTGAACCTCCACCACAGATGCCCCGTGGTGACAGAACCAATGAGATTCACTGTTGCTAAGGTGATGAAATAATGTACCTCAAGTAGGCCTTGAGAGGCTGCGCACGTCACAGAGATTCGTCTTTGTCGGAGATGGGGCCACGCGCGCTCTCCTACGCGGCTCTCTTCGTCGTCTTCTCGTAACATTGTTTGAAAAAGTATCACGAGTGAAATACACTATTTTTGGCGCCTTTCAGAAGGAATAAAGCGCGTTGCGAGCAACGAAACATATCGATTCACCTGCCAAGATCATTCAGCTATCACATCATATATAGCACAAAATACAATTTTTGCCATGATGCTTGTTCGTGTGAACGCTAGATTCCACTAGAGTTTGGGTACATTCCTGGCACTTACTCTGCGCCCCAAGAGCCATCTACTGCGCTGCTTGAAACACTCCTTCCTTTCTCTTATGCAACTGCTAAAAACGCTTCACCGTTCTGCCTCAATAGCTTAGGGATAGATGGGTGGATCTAGCAACGAATGTCCCGGGCTACTACCCCTAATTTTTCTAGGCCCCGAGATTGTTTCATCGTAAAATGTTTTCTTAGCTCAATTCTGCGCATTATTTTTGTAAATAAAAGTGGTGTTGTACATTGTAGGTCAGGTTAGGGATGGGGTGTGCCGTATACACACATTTAATTGCTTTTTGCATCGCACTGGCACTGCTGGGCTTGAACCTGTTTACAACGAAATATCGCATTGTGAATGGTGGATTACGCAACGTCTTATGTCAAGATAGGCCAGTTATCTCCGCTCTAGTGCTGTCTCAAAACATCAAAATGATTTTAGAAGAGTTCACTGATTTTCCGCCAAGTTTTTTGGCATCCCATCTTCCCCAAGTTATTATTTTTCAAACAACTGTTGTTCCTAAGAGACTGAATGCGTTGTCGCCAACCAGTTGGGCTGCAGAGTTTGCGGAAAATCCGCATAACATTCTCGCAAATCCTTCAACTCCAGCATGCTACTTATTCTACATATGGTACATGACGTTGTTTCCGCGTAAATGCAAGTTTGAATTGAACGTAACAATGCCAAAAGCGTGAAGCGTATTGGCATAAATTCTCATCACTCCAAGGAAAGAAGTCGCACATTTCAGTCGTATTTTGCGCCTACACGCCCCTCATCTAGCTGCGTCTTCGTCGATTCCTGTATTCTCACTGAATTTTTTTTTACATAATCGTAGTCTGTGGCTTACTTCCATAAAATTAGCTAATGCTCATTATTTTCCCACTATTTCTAAGACGTCTGTATGTTTGGGTTTAGCGCGCTTGAGCGTGGCCTGCGAACATATTCCTTGCGCGTTTTGTTTCTCCCGCTCAGTACTAATACTGCCCATTATTTCGCTAATCCTCCTAGTTAACCCAAATTTTTAGTTTGCTACTTTTTATGCTTCTTTTTCAGCCGCTCTCCCAAACGGCGAGAAAGGTACTCTTGTTAAAAGTAACGATCTGTTTGCACGGCATGCCACAGGTTACTGACGGTACAGCTCCAGTAATTAATTACACAACTCACCTCGAAGTTTCGGACGGGCTGCCATTTCCTTGCTTCAGCCACAAATATTTCAAGAGCAATGCCCAGTGTGCTGAGCGATGCCCAGTAGGTGGCCAGCCTGTCCATGCCGTGCCAGAACCAGGCAAAACCAAAGGACGACGCCGTCCCCACAACCTTCCACACGCTACTCTTTCGCTCGCCAATGAGCGGCTCGTAGAAGTACCTGTGGTGGGGAAAGGGAAATGGCAAAAATGAATCCATGTTTTTTTTTCATTTGCATTTGTATTATCCTAAAGGCCCTTCCAGGCATTACACAAGGGGGGGGGGGGGGGGATAAATCGCACGGGCACGCTCAAGCGTCAAGAAAAAATACGGGCGCTAAATATCTCTTTAGATTGAATTTAAACAAAATGGTACAATGGAACAGAAACTCCGTGTGCAAAATACGGTGCAGTTAAAAAAAATAGCAGAACATCACATTAATAACCAAACCACACAAAGTTAGCCACAAAAATAGGATTACACAGGTTTTACCAATATACCGCAGGCACATACTACTATCTTTTTGTTACACTCACAAAAATGATTTCGTCAGTTCTTCGGCATATTTTTTCAGGTTTGGGATGGCAGCAGTATGTTTTGGGAGGGCATTCCAGTCACTAATTGTTGAAGGCAGAAAGGAAGTAGGTAAGTACGGGAACATTCCGTCAGCACTTTGTTGGGGTGGTCGACACGCAGAGATATGTGTTGCGCGGGTTTATTCTTGAAACAGTAAAATGATTAAGGTTGTGATAAAGTTTATGAAAGAATATAAGCCGGGAAATTTTGCGCCTTGTTTCCAAACGTTGGAGACCCAGGTTACTTGTTATCAATCAAAAGAAAAATAGCTGTGCCAGCATCAGCTACACATCTACAGCTAACCAACCTGCACCTTGCCTGCCATTTGCTTAATAAAGTAGGTTTACACGTTGACGACATTACTTTTTCGGTGTGTTTAGAAAACTCGGATCCCGTGGACAATACACCGTTAAATTATTTTATAACGTACGCATGTTTTTTTTTTTAATAACAATGTAATAAAGTTGTCGACTAATATGCCATTACGATTGCTACTGCACTTTATTTTTGTCATATTTGTATTAGGTACACGTCTACGCCAAGCCACGCAGAACAACGTTCGTTGAAACCTACTGGATTCATGAAGGAATCGCTATGTACCACTAAAAACGACGAAATCCAAATTCCCAGTTTCGCCTCCATCAGTGCTTTCACAGCTTGTACAGAAAATTGATGGGTTCAACGTAACTGTATAATTTTTTTCACTTTGCGAGCAATATGTGGGAAATACGAGCAATCGCTTACATTCAACACGTTGTCAATACCGCATTTTTGTTCCAAACGCTTCCCCAATGGCGAGAAGTGGTAAACCGCCTTAACTGCCCCTTTCAAACTCGTATTCGGAGAGATTTCGTACTTTCGGTTTCGCTGGTGGACATCGCAAAACTTAACAGACGAAGGCATTACAGAAACTGTAAGAGTACTCAGGCAAACAAGATACCTTGAGGCTCGGGTAAGTCCTTTAAAAACCACACCTTTCACACTAAAACTCCCCGGAATTTTTTTTTCGTTTTAGTCTTGAATTTGGCGTTTGCCCTAATTGCTCGTTATGGTGGAGCTTGCTTATTGTGCAGTCCAAGAAAGCTTCGTTAATTACGAGGCCATTGTGTGTCAGTCAAACACTTTCTTACGCTTTTTACTGTTTCTTCCTTGTCCTGCAGCGGCAAAAGCATATTCTGGGACGCCAAACTGAGGTACTTAATAGAACAAGTACTATTTATTTGGTGTAGTGCTCAAGTAGCTCATCACCGATAATTTAATGTTGCTTCGAGGCGTGTACCGTGGTCACGTTAACCCGCAGCGTGACTTCATTTCTCTTAGGGGCAGTTTTTGACTAGCACAAACGAAATTTTTCGGCAGGTGAGTCCACTTACACGTTTTGAAGACGAAAGCCTAGCCATTATGAAACTCCTTAGCAATACGTTGCGCTGTCTTATCCTTCTTCGCTTTGGTTTCTTCTTTTGGTGAGAGCCTATCTCCACAGGCAGACTGTCCGCCCTTCATGCGACAGCTTTCTCAGAATAACAATTCTTTTTGACTAGGGTTAACCTGTTCTACTTACATGCAGTCACGTTTAGCGGTCACGTGGCGCGTACATGGCTAACTTTTCTCTACCCTCCGGCAGGGTGGAGAAAAGGGGTAACGCACTCAGCACCTATTCTGGACACGCGGTTTATTTCCGAACGAATTATAATGTGTTTTCTATTTACTCTTCGCAGTGGTGGCCACCTTCTGTACCGGGACAGCAACAACAACCACGGTTTTTCATAGAAGTTAAGGGTTTCGCGGTAAAACTCTTTTTTTTTCCTACGATGGGTAAGGCGCGCAAAGCTCTTGGCCCACTGCGACAAGAGTGTATTGGGATAATATAATGAAAGCATAGAACGAAGTTGCTTGCTGCAAACTACGTGCCTGACTAAATAAATACCAACATCTGGATAGAGGATCGAAAAAAACTACAAGGCTTCACTACCAATAGCCCTTCACGCCATATGTACTGCGATCCCACTTTCGGTACTTAAAACTAACCTGTTCCTTCTATAGTTGTATTTTTGGCGCCATTGCTAATTTCATGAACGTAAACAGCACTGGCAGTCCCCGGTAGGAGGTTTACACTTAAAACTTTACAATTTCATGTTATATTAAAACAGGGTTTGCATACCGTACCTACAGTTGTCAACTATGTTTCAAAGGGAAAAACAACCGATTTTTGAGGAGTATGTGCTCTCTATCGCAAAGAAAAGGCACCATTAAAAACACCTCGAACCGAAGCGGTTTCTTTGGTACGACCTATAGAAAGTTTGACAGCGGAATCTACCAGCCTTGAGTAAGCTGCCAAAAGAAATGGTGGCAACTATGGCAGTCAGCCTCGGAGCAAACATAATTTTAACTCTACGCGACATAAAATAGGAAGTTGAAGACTTTGCCCTTCGCTAAAAACAGTAATACAACATGATTTTTTCTTTTTCTTTTGTGCGGTTTTCAATCACGCAATAAAACCGACCTATCAAGTTGTTTGTCAATGTATAGTAATGTAACGTTTAGACACTACATGGCGAACCCTTCAGACTTAAGAAAGTTATTTGCTAAATTAAAAATTACTTCTGACAATTTATTTAAACATTTCTTCCGGATACCCCATTATTAAAATGCTGGATTTTATATGAGCTAGAGGACATGTACTCCACAAAAATCGGTCGTCTGTTTTTTTTATTAACGCGACTAATGAAAAACAACCGATTTTTGAGGAGTATGTGCTCTCTATCGCAAGAGAAAAGGCACCATTAAAAACACCTCGAACCGAATCGCTGTGAACGCGACGGCTAGCTTTTCCCAATAGTGTTTTGTAGCCTAAAACATGCTTAGCAGTAATAAATCCCCCAACACGTGTGTCTTGTATATCACTGCACGTGAGGTAACCTTGAGCACAGGTTTGAGGTTTATAACGCACGCGGAAGAAGTGGGTTGAACGCGTGGTTCCACAGCTTTATATTCTGGCATTACAATCGATTCGCAACAACAAATGCATCTATAGTGGAATGCTACACGGTTTCGCATGCCCAGTTTCACGGGCTAGAACGACATCCAGGCGGTGGGATAAGGTTTACCTCCGATTTTGCAGCTTTTCCCTTGAACGGATAGCCATGTAAAAAGGTGGAAGTTTAAATATGTACGTTCGCCAGGTGGTCAAAAAAGACTACTAAGAATATTGACGATCCATATTGTAAGTACCCATAGACAGGGTTAGAAAAGCAAGCAGTTTCTCTGCCCCTAACAGAACTGCCGACTTTTCTGGACCGGTTTCATTTCCTGCTTTTTCGTGCAATCGCCAAATTAAGTTGCACTTGCGGTGCCAGCGACTATTTCAGAAAGATAGACAACTGTAATTTCTCTCCTCTTTCAGCAACGTTTCCCATGTATACAGTGAATGCTGGCGAGGGAATCTTACGGCAAGACTTCAATCAGCGGAAATGTTGGGAAACGACATAACTCGTCGGAAAGGTGTAGAGGCGCTTCTTTTCCAGAGTAGCAACGCGTGTGTACCCAACGGAAACTTGCCAATTCCCTACTGCGAGAAAGTTAGGCTGCGAAGTTGGCAGGCTAATTTATTTTGCACTGCCCACAAACACATAGGTCACCTTCCTCTCCGAAAATTGTCATTTCGCAGGTTGATTTATGACGATCCTAAGGTGTTCATTGTACTATTCGGCTTCTTTGCTCGTTGTTTCACCCATCAAATAAAAAAGAAGCCACAGCTTTCTTGCATATGTTGCTGTGTTTTAAACGAATAGTAAGCAGTGTCTTGCATGTTGTAAAATTAGGAGAAACGTTTCCTAAGTGATCTGCCTGCCATACATGCTCTTGTTAGCTTAACATTTTTTATCCTATACCCTGCTACACAAGGTCTAGTTTTTATACTAAAAATATTGCTTCGAACAAATATTTAGGAAGATTTAGCTTAAATAGTTTAGTTAACGAATCACCTACCTTCGACTCCACAGGTGCATTCCGTGGTCAAAGTATCTGAAACGACATATCACAGCATCCTGCGTTTTTGCATAGTTCTACACATCAGCAGCCCACTAGTCATGAATAAAGTAAATCTCTCTCAAACAAACATATAACCCCGCGAAGGTGGCAATACGGATTAACAATTTGTCACTTTCGGCCCTTTTTAAATCCTCATCGCGCGCAGCTTCGTGAACTGGTGCATATCTGCAAACATGAATACTTTTGAACTAGAAATCTTGTAATACTTTTCTCAAAGTTTAACACGTCCTCTCGTTATGAAATGAATTCCTTTTCCCTTAGCCTCTTAACAACATTACATATAGGGCGCACCACTTTTTTGCGTGCTGTTTAGACAACTATTCATACTCAGTGTGCAGAAGCACGCGCGCGGCCTTACCTGAATCTATATTTACGTTCGTGCTTGTAGAGGACTTGGTCGTGAAACGCCTGATACCTAGACCACGGCAGCAGAATTTACCTCCCTAGTGCAGGTGGCAGTCACTTCATCAGGCATGCACCAGGCAACCACACCTTCTCATATAGGTTATGCCTGCTATTACATTTTCGAATATCGTCAATCCATGGCCTCGAGAAGTCGCTTATTATGGGTGTCGACATTTGCCAGCACTATTTATTGCTGAAATGAAAGCGTCACATCGTCCTCCGGAAATTTTGTCCATTTTGAAGTTCAGCCTCCCTGCTCCATCTCTGTCTATATGCCGGACCATACTTTTTAGCATTCTGCCCTCTGAATTTCTGCCCATGCAAAACGCCACGAAAACTGCTCGACCACAGCTGTTTCACATCTGCCGTTCTTCCTTGGGAGGAATGGTGGCTCTCTTCCTACCTAATATTACTTCGACTCGGTCGGAGATGATCGCGAAAGCCGTGCTGACACCATCACGCTTTCCTGCAGTGCCGTTAGTGGAGCCGTTTGTGTTCTCTGTACTGCGCATTTGCAGGTAACGCCGCCCTTTTACGAGCAGTAAGAGTTAAATTGCACAAGAATGTCGGCAGTAGAATGCTGAGGCTATTCTACGAAGGGACACTCCCGAAACAAACCTCCGAAGGCATCACCCTTAGGGTATGTCTATCCACAAACATTACTTCTAATTGGTGTACGCCTCATCACTGAGCGCCGAACACCGACGTGCAAACAAAAAAACAGTAAATACTGATGCTGACGTCTGTCACATAAGTCCCCTTCATTTTACCTTTTTGTCTGCGTAGCCTGCTGAAACATAGGAGCAAAACTAGAGTCGTATGCTCTCCTGCAGTTGTCGTGAAGACTGAGGATTCAAATTAAGGCACAAAACTGCTATTTTCTGCAGCTAGCTTTCACTCCGCTGAAACGCTATCGCACACTTCAGTAAATAATCGCGATGATGCGATATTCATCGAAAGCGCTTACTGGCCACATTCTCTGAGATTTTCATAGCCATACCTAATTTTTATTAAAAATGACCATCCGAGGAGCCGATAAGCATGCGGGTAATTTGTTTAGTTATTCGCTCTTAAACGCCAGTAATAAAACACTGAATAAATAAATTAGCTAAGAGAAAACTAAACGCTTCGTTCTCTACTGAGTAGAACGTAAAAAGTGTTGAATGTTTCCCTCGATTTGTGTTTTATCTAGCAAGGCTGGATGCATTCACAGGAATAAACATTTTTGTTCGATGCTCGGCGATTTCTTGCGGCCTCCCAAAAGTGGTTCGTAGGCGGGCCTGAAGGGCCAACAGGAAGTTCGGAGAATCGCGCGTTTTCACGCGCGGATTCCGTCGTTCATAACCGGTCCGGCAGTGGTCAGGAACACGCATGAAAGCTGCGCACCCGGTTTTGGGGAGGGATAAAACGTGCCACCCCTACCGACCGTGTTTTAGGGGCGAAGCACCTTAGGACCTCGCTTTGTCCAGGGCTTGTTGTCCGTGTACACTGTTGCGCATGCGCGAGGAGCATTGGATTGGATTGGATTAGATCGGATTGAAATGGATTGGATTGGATTGGAATAAATTGAATTGTATCGGATTGGATTGGAATGGATTGGATTGGATTAGATGGATTGGATTTGGACAGGATTGGATTTGGATTGGATTGGAATTGTATATACTGTACACACGCTTTGTCATTTACATGCGCGAGTGGGCAATGCCAGGGGTGATTTACGGTAAGAACGATCCCCAGTGCTTCGCCCACTCGTCATGATTCACTTCGTGGAGATGCGTGAATTTTGGAACCTGGCTGCCGCTACCCTTTCACTCCCTCACTTCAGGGCAAGCAGGTTGTCGTACGCCTCGACCTTTGGGCTTGCAACGAGTACCACAAAACTCAGAAACCCTTTGCTACTCACCTCCAAAACTGAGAACACCGGTGCAGCCTGGCTATGCACTTGGCCGGCCGCGCTATCTCGATGCCTTCGACGCTGGCCAGTGCCCAAGCGAAGCCGTAGCAAAACCGCAGGCGAAGGTAGAAGAAGAAGTTTAGCGCCAGGCCATAGCCCACGAGGCTTGTGAGGTCCAGGCTGTAGGCCATCCAGGGCCATCTTGACATGGCGGTACTGCGAAGGCAAGAGGAGGTAGTCGCGTCAGTTGCAAGAAGGAACACCGCCGCACCTGACGTGAGTGGCGTAAGCCAAAGAGATTAGATCACTTTCGTTTCTTCGCAGCTTTGAAAATATTGTACGTATTTAGCTCTGGTGCTCATGTTTTAAAGATAAGTCATAATAATTGATCATGAGCTACACTTCATCTATATCGAAAGAAGAATGCATTTTGCTGACAACTTCTCGCTTCACAAAGCGCAAGAAAAGATTAATCTCTCAAATATTGAGAGGATGAAATGCATTTTCTCAGCTACCACCACTCTACAGGTGAGGAACGAAGATGGAACCTTTGTGAAAATGTCTCAAGCGCACACTTGCAGAGTACACCTTCCAGCCTGCCAACATTCGCGTGCATGGGACATAAATGGCCTACAAATTGTTGCACTCGTAAATTGGAGGGCATTTACGGCAGGTATTCAACATCGCGGACTCCCGAAACCACATTTATCAACCGTCATTTTATAACATTAAAAGTTATAAAACACGCGTCTTAATGACCTAGAGTGCGCGCCACACCAGGCAAACATTTCTCTCAAGCCATTAACCAGAACATGCCTCACAGCAATACACCTGTTTGTTGCTCCCTCTTTGACATTTTCCTTGTTGCGGGTGCTTCTACATTTTAGAACCACGAGTAGTCAAACAGGCCAACAGCACATCTTACTGAATTCCAGCATCATCAGGATACCCCTGACTTTGGCCGGACGGAATAACTTGGCTGAGGTTTTGGGAGGAAACATAAAGCAAGTTTGGGGCCTTATTGAAGAACATCATCGAGGGTAGCACTGTTTTACTTATTCATTGTGCACCTTGCATTGGTTTTTACTCTGGCAAATAAAAAAGCGCTTCGAAAAGCAGGGTCAAATAGATGCGAGATCAAAGAAAACACACTAAAAACAGACTTCAGCTTGTCACGAGCAGCGTGAAAACCAAAAAATTCCTCTAAAATGAAAAAAAAGTCCTAAGTCACAAAAATAACTGCTGGGATGTGGATGATTATGAGAGGGTTGGGAGTGGAGGAGAAGGAAGGGCGTTACTTGGCGGGGGTGGCACAAGTCCATCGCGTTCCGACCACATTTGCAGCACAGCAAGTACACACGCTGTCAATTTTAAAGACAACAGTCTGCTTGGCTCCTCAAACGCGAAAATTTTGGTGTGTCGGTCTGTCTGTTCCCCGATTCAGCCACCCGCGCATATTTGAAAAATTGCTGAGCGAGACGTTTATATCGGCAAAACAGTTCGGTCTAATAAATCTAGAAATACGTTTCATCTTTGTCAACATTGATCTGCAAACGGATAATACCAGGCGTATTTGAAGAGGAACGTCGTCAATAAATGACTGGTGTTTGCAGTGTTCTTTAAAGTAAAAATAGATGTGTGCTCGATTTTCGCGAAAGGAAACGCAAATAAACTCGTTGAAATAAATATTGTAACCACAAAATTCAAACACGACTGGCGCCCGCGCCTTGCGTGCGTGGCTGGAGCGTCAACTCCAAAACAGTCCTAACAGAAGGCGCGCCAGAAGTGCGAACGCGACAAACTTTAACGCCGCAAACTTCCAATGGGGGTTCCAAGACAGGAAGGGAACAGCGTGACAGGTACGCGGATGCAGCGACTGCTAGCAGATTCACGGGCAATTTTTTTTTTTGTTGTTGTTAGAAGTTGGGACGGCTTTCGTATTTGTTCCTCTTGCTCGTGCCATACTTGTAAGACGGAAGGAGCTTCCAGTCTAAAACCACACACTTTACGAACGCTGTGTTGTAAAGAAAATCGCTGCCTACAATTTTTAGCTTTGGCGCTCTTTATTTCCCACAGATAATTCAGCTTTTGCCTGCTGTTTACCACTATATAATATTGCAGAACACTGCCAGTCAGAGCCGCTACATTTTTTTCCAAATTTCTAGTCTCCTGAAAGCCCCTCATGCTCTTTTTTCACTTTTGGCCTGAGCACCAACCCCAAATGATGCGCTCGCTTAGGTGTTCAACAGCCGGGCACTCACAACCCTAGGTAAGAGTTCAACCAAAGGTATTCTGCCACCGTAATCACCAAGCCATCGTCTTTTAAAATTTGATACATGCACCTTGTTTATTATCACACTTCAAGGCAAAGACAAACAATTTTCGCGGATTTCACGTCCTCTAGTTTATATAAAAACCAGCGTTTTATGTATTAGGGTGACCACCAGCAATTTCTAAATAAATAATGATAACAATTTTAATTTGGCACTAAACTTTCTAAAGTCTGAAATGCCATGCCATGTAGCGTCCAAACGCGAAACTACCGTACGGATACAAAAAACTTCGTCCGTTTCAATGAGTGATTAAAAACTGCGCAGAGGAATAGAAAAGAATGCATTTTATTTCTGTTTTACCTGGAGACCAGTTTTAAATACCTCTTTTCATTCGCGTACAGTTAAAAGTATGTTGCCGCAAAGCTTGCTGTCATGGCTGCCAGAATTTCGTTTGGCAGCGTACGTAACGGTGGTATATCTAAACATTCTGCTTGCCAACGTTCTACGGCCCTATCAAGCAAACCGTTTCTGTTCATGACGTTTAAGTTATGTACTCTTCATTTTGAATGGAGAGCGTACACTCCACAAAAAAATAGTTATCAGTCTATTTAGCTATCAGTGCATTCACCTGTGTACCCCGATAGATAGTTCAACTTAAGAGATTTGCTTTAATAATACGGAAGGCTTCCATTGAAGTGAGACAGCCGCGCCTGAATGCTTAATTATCTTCGTAAAACTTTGAAGACAAGGTGGCGAAAAGCACTACCCGAAAAATTGTTACAATGGTTTGGCTGCGCTTTTCGACCACCTGTTCGGGCTCACCAGTACATGTAGTGGGTCATAGCTTCGACCAGAAAAAAATGGACTCCACTCCGCAGTAAATTCCACACGTTGGCCGCCATTTCTCTCAAGGTCCATCTCGGCTTCGGCTTGTCTGCCTGCATAAGCATTGACCCCGGCTCCTTAGCATTTCATATTGCCGTGCTATAGTGGTGTTGCTAAAGTAGTACCCTTCCCTGGAAAGTGAACGAATAGTTGCTCCGAAGCTGTGTTGAAGAACTGGTTACCCGAAAAGCTTAGACATTGAGCGAATCTCAAGGATCCCCCACAGAGCATCCATAGTCGGCTAGAAATCCCTGTCCCTCTTACTAGCTAGCAAAGCCTCCTACTCTAATCAAAAGATGTGACGTACAGTCGCGATCAATTTGAAGGTGATCGCTCAAGTGGCGAAACAACCAGCATCAGCATCAGGGTTGTATCGTAGTTGTTATCATGGAATAGGCTACGACGGGAAGAAGGCAGCGCTATCATTATCTCCAAAGTTCTGAAAACTGCCGCCATGCAGCTTGAAAGGCCCGCTGGTCGGTGCTCCCGCGATCCCATTCAAATTGATCGCGACTGCACATGTAAACCTATACGGCTCGTTGAGATCTCAATAGCAATCGCGCTTAAAATGGCTGCTTTTTCAGTAAACACAGGCATGTTTGTTCGTATTCGTGCCGCTCACAGGCCTTAAAGGAGCCATGAAGACAAAACACAAGTTTGGTTCATTCGAAAGATTGCCTCGTTATAATCATACTGACACCCTTTTAACGCAAACATCGAACCTACATAATTAGGAAAAGGGGGAATGGCCATACGACCCACTAGCTAATTCCCCGCAACAGAACCTTATGTCATACCAGCCAGCTCTGCGATTGTCGGGAGGCCGGGAAAAGCAAACGCAAATTAGGCAGGGCTTTATTAGCTTATCGAACGAGCTATTTGCGCTTAAATTTAGCGCACATTCTTTTTTATATCAGTAAAAATGGGGGGACAAACATTGGAAGTTACGAAGCACACGTAAACATAGAAGTACTGCTTTGTACTGCTGTTGGTACTGCACACACTATGCTTGGTTTACCTGCACAAGCACTGCGGGGCTTTGGGGTTGTCTCAGACGACACTGGCCGATTGACAGAAGCCCGATGTCTTACTTGACCATATTTGTCGAGCGATCACTGTTTAACGAAAGCGATTATTTTCTCCCAGACAAAAACAAGCCAGCTTTAAATACTGCCAAAAACAAACCAAAGGCAGAAAACGGCTTGAAAGGGTATGGTGGCGCCATCTAGTTCCCTAACGGTAAACAAAGATCCAGAGTCGGCTGCATAGCGGTCAGTTCCCGTGATGTCATTGTGGACCACGAAAACACACACATTTCGCGGGAAAACCAAAATTTCAACCTATATCGATAAATTTATCACTGAATAAAGCATCGTTTGTATCCGGAGAAGCACTGGGGCACTATAAAACATGAAATCTTTTTAATAAAACAAACTTGTATTTTGTCTTCATGGTTCCTTTAATATGTAACGGGGGAGAACAATAAGTGGAACGGATTTCTTGTGTTACTTACATATCGTCGGATCTTTCTAGCTACTTAGTCCCGTCTTTTATTACGTTCTGTAATCATTACTACGCAGTGTCTTGGCTGCCAAGACTTTTTTATTTATTTTGAGACTCGCCCTGGCTTCATCTGATGTCAATCCCACGGTATGCCCGCACTCTGCTGAGATGTATCTACGCAAATTTATTTTTCTATTTTTATTTTACTCCCTATTTATTTTCTATTCCCGAAAGTTAGAGTTCGGCGAACGTTGTTTTGGGAGACACAGACATGTGTTTCTGTTCATAACTTAACTTCTTTCGAATTGCACCACGACGCGTAGCATATTTGCCCGGTTTTTTTCCCGAGCTCTTCTGACCTGCAGGCTTCGATTCTATTTCATAAAGGGAGGTCGCAGGGTTCGATTCCTCGGCCGCGGCGGCCGCTGTTCTGATAGGAGAGCGAAAAGCAAAAACGCCCGTGTGTACGAGATTTCGGCGCACGTTAAAGATTCCCAGTTGGTCAAAATTAATCCGGAGCCCTCCACTACGGCGCGCCTCATCGCCTGCGTTGCATCAGGCGCGTTAAACCATCAATCAAGCTTTCATAAAGGGCATGTGCAACAGCTTGAGGGTTCAGCACGCACATGAGCGAGTGTGAAGGAGATAAATGATGCAAAGAAGCCATGCACGCTCGCATACTACTTCAGTTGCTCAATTGCATTTTCTTTTCCGGTGGCTGCGGCTCATTACAACTGAACTCCGTCTGCCGTTTGCGAGAGAAGCGTTTTTTAAAGATAGATAGCTCATGCTACCACCTACTACCCCCAAAAAATTGAGAACGATCTATTTTTTCTATGAAGCTCTACCTGGGCAACGAACTGGTCGTAGATAAGCGGTGGTCCCAAGTACAGCGTCGGGAGATATATCGTGAAAGCGAGAGTCTTCCAGTAGAATGGCCACCGACGCTGGTGGGCGGCACCCGAAAGTCGCTGCTCCCGAATGAAGTCCAGGCTAAAGCTCAGGCCTCGTAGCGTGTTCCAGTGGTACGCACTGTGCATCACGGCCGACGTCACCATGCCGTACTTGTAGTACACTTCCTAGAAAGAAATCAAGCCTCGTATTTAAACGTAACCTCAACAAACAAGCAACGATATCGACCAAACAGCAACACTGCGTGGTGCAAACTGCATATTTTATCCAACCGTCTCGTTATTTCATTCTATGCTCAGATACGTGAATAGAATTTTGCGCGTGCATGAAAATTCAAAAAAAAGAAAAATAAAGTAAGTGCTAGGGCCTTCTCATTCTAATATGACTTTTAATATGACGCCTAAACAATGTCCTCCCAGCAACGCTTTGTGATTAGAAAATTAGGGTATTGAAACATTTACAACAGAGAAATGTTGCTTTTTGTTTAAATTAATTATTATTTTGTATAATTCATATCTAAATCTCATCCGTTGCACACTTAATTGTATAAATTTTTTAATAAGTATATTTATAGGAAAAGCAATGCTTGCTCACCTGGAAAAGGGCTGTGCGAACGTTACCTGACGCCATGGCTCACTGGCTAAGGCATTGTTCTGCTAAGTTCAATGACGCGGTTTAAAGCCTGGTCAAGGTGGGTGCTTTTCTGATGGATGCTAAAGCCGAAAGCGCTTGTGTGGTGTAGATTTCGTCACACGTGAAAGATCCTCAGGTGTGCTGCTGTTTAAGTGCGCTTAAGAATTTGAAACTAACATTTCACATTGCACTCATAAATTGGGATATTTTAACTTACACACATTTAGCAGTGTCTACCCTCTCTCACTGCACCCCTTGTATATATACCGTGGGACAGAAAGAAGCCGGGAGCACAGACGCAATCCTCGAACTTCACGCCACGGTGTCACAACATTGGCGTTGGTAATGTCCCCGCTACAAGACAAAATCTTGTTCGATTCCTGTGCGATGACAATCAGATCAACAGTGTTCATGAACAGGTCAGCCATCGCTTACGCACAAAAGGCAATGTGCTTAGAAGAAAAGGCTACACGGCACTAAACGTGGGGTTTCCGTTTTACACCTTTAGCATTAAACACGCAGCATTTATGGCTCCAAAGAAAACCTGGGCTGCATGTACGCGCTTCCGAGCGTTACGCCTTGTTACAATTAAAATCATCGCTCTCTTTGTTGAAGCAAGGGAAAGATAAATGAGAGGAGTCAACACAGGACGACTAAAAAGAAAAGCAGGTTAGAAGGGAGACAGTACCCGTTATAGGTTCCATGCCAACAAAACACAATTTCGGTCCATTCGAAAGCTTGCCTCGTTAGAATCACGCTGACACCACTTCTAACGTAAACTTCGCTCAGATCAGCTATATGATTAGAAAATAGGCAACGGCCGTGCCACTCACCAACTCATTTCCTTTAATAGAACCTACGAGGTCATATTCATAGCTGTACAATTGACTGAGACCTGCAAGTTATGCAGGGCAGACCAAGTTAGGCAGGTCTTACAAGCTTTTAGAACGAGCTGTTTTCGCTCAATTGTAATGCATATTGCATATTCATTTTACAGCACTAGGAATGGTGGCGTAAACAATAGAAGTTACCAAAGTGCGCGTAAACATAGAAGTACCTGTGCGTACTGTGGTCGGCGCCATTGTCTCACACGACACTTGCCGATTGCCGTAAGCGACATTGACCCACATGGCCCTGTTTGTTGGTCACGCCCCGTGGTTAACGAAACGATTGCTACCTACCGTAACAAACACAAGCCAGGTGAAAATATGGTGAGAAAGAAAGCAAGAGCGAGCAGAGGTCCTTCACAGTAAGGTAGTGCCATCTAGGAGGACTGACGGGAAACCAGACGTTCGCGATTACGCTGCAGACTAAACGGCGTACTAACGTTCGCTTCAAAACCTGTCTAAGCGGCACCTTCGCAGACATCACAAAGCACACAATTTGGCGGTACAATCACAATTTTAACTGAAATTGATCTATTTCTCAGTAAATAAAGCATCGTTTGACACCGGGAAAGCGATGAGGGCACTATCGAACACCAAATCTTTTGAATAAAACAAACTTATCTTTTGTCTGCAAGGTCTCATTATGCTTGACTCTTTGCAACGCAAGTACGCGGTGCCTGTCTACTCTGGACTCACCAGTTACTATCTTCGTAAGACTAGAAGGTTAAGGCTCATGATGAAACGGTAGAGACGCTATAATACAATGACATGGAATGGTTCTTCTCTTCACAACGTGTGATGAGACCTAACTATCGACGAGGGAAGAATTTGTCATTTCTGAAAGACTAAAGCGTGACTACGCCGTTGTATTAAAGGCTCGTTAAACATCATGAATGCAGCCTTCACTCTACACCTCCGGTGCCACTACAACGAGACGTATGCCATTCAGATATTCACTGGCACCCACACTTTAACGACCCCCTAAATGCGTAGGTAATGAGTTCTCCCTCGACCTACATAATTACCAGAACGGCACAAACTGAGCAACGGAGATTCATTCTTGGTTGGTCTAAAACCAACCTTGCTAATTACCCACCCCCCTGTGCCCGACCCACCCAGCCGAGGCAAGTGAACTATTAACAGCGCTTACATGAAATATGTTCACTGGAAGAACCATCCTCTGGGCGATCAGGGCGATGGTTGTGACGTAGCACAGGACAGGAATGCGGAGGCTGGCCACAGCGAAGAATACGGCGTGCTCAACAATGAAGCCGACGGCTGCCTCCCAGCAAAGTTCCGAGGCAACGAACAAGGTCGAGTAGGCAGCGTGGAAGACTGGCACAAGCTGCATACATGGGAAAAAAATGACATGCCTCAAAACCAAGCCGTCAGATTACTTACGCACCACGCGGAATGTAAATATCAGAGACTTCGCAGTTTTCAAAGAACTGCAATATAGTAGGTTACACGCCGTTGTTCGTCTTCCCCGCTGGAATTATTTTTTTCTAAAACCGCGACTGCTCCTCCTTCTCGACCCTTACGCAAGAAAATAGCATTCACCCGCCTAATATGCAGAAGGCTTCATATTAATCCCATTCCCCCGTAGGTTGCCGTTACTCTCTCCTACGGTAGCCTATTCAGATTTTGCTCTATAAAGTTAAGATTGACAAAATAATCTCTAAATATCTTTACCGATGACACACTTCTGAAACTGCAGTAACGCAGATTTGTGTATTTGAAATCATGTGCACTGTTTAATAGACGACAGCTGTATTCAGCGCTTAACCCCAAAAAAAGTTTTACCAAAAATGTTTTTTCTTATTTCGGTTACCACACCTTTTTGATTAAGCACACACACATTGGACACCCACAGGAAGGAAGTACGCCATTTACATTATTTCTCCGTGTGCTCACTTTTTGCTGCAGTTTTAGCTGACCCATATCGACCTGCTTGATACCAACAAATGTTGTGGTACTCACAGGCTCGGCGTAGATCAACAACCGTCAGCGCATGACAAAAATTCGTCCTAAAAATACAGGAAAGCTGTTACGGCCTCTGTATTTCGATATAGAAATGTCTAATTCGCCCCTCAAATGATGACCTTCCCAACAGTGCGTTCAGGGCTATAGACAAAGCCTACTTTAAGGCCATTCGTGTGCACTTGGTCTTTGTACGCTGGCGTTCCCGCATTGAGTTTGGCGCAGTGAAACATGGCCGTACTACGGAGGGTGTATGGTTGTAGCCCCACTTTCTACTCCTGCCTACCGTTGCGGCATCCCTACCGAATCACACGCACACTCCTCGCCACGAGCGGCGTCCCTCTCCTCCCTGTTAGTGGGCAGTGCTGTGCCACCTGTGCGACGCACTAGAGACGTCTTTGTCTCTTCCGAGCAATTGTGGGTGTCCTGAGTTTGGGGCGTAGAGATCGCGCCACTGTGCTGATAATTCTGTCAAATACTCATGCAGAATACCACGTAGCCCATTTCAAATATCCAACGCAGCAAACCGCTCCAGACTTCGCCAGACTTTAGCTTCGTCTGACTGCGTTATTCACAGGTTAGAAGGTCTCTGAATTTCCAAAGACAAGTACAATATTACAATAGACATTAGGCAATGGAGGAGTGCCAAACAAAGTCTTATCGGGTTTATTCCACCACTCGTCTTCAAACACGCAGTAAAAACATTATTCTGCTTTAGTACTAGCCCTGCCACGTCACTGCGTGCGTGCATCGGACATTATACCAATTTGTTATTCGCTTTTGGTGAAAATGTCTGTCGCAGCCGGAATAGAGTTGAATGATCGGGTTACTAAATGCTTTAAATGCTAGTTCTCTCAAATTGTTCGCAGCCGTATTTTCTTTTTAACGTCCCTTCATGAGTGCCAGGGGGACTCACCAGTTATGCAAACTAACCCAAAGTCTTCAATGCAGCTGGATTTGCTGAAGAGAAAGAGTTATCAAGTCCGAGATTCAATTTTTTTTGCCTAGCATCTTTGATTAGATTCTTCCATCGTTATTTTTTCGTTCGGTTGGCCTAAAGTTTTTGTAAAAAAATAAAACCGGAATTGATGTAAGATATAACATTTGCAGCACTGCACATTGCTGTGGACCATCAACAAAATATTTTTTTAAACGTCAGGGTAAATAATGATTGACTAAGAATTGGTATCTCATCAATGCAACACGGAGAGGATCAGTAAGGCGTTACTCCCCAGCACACTCTTACACATTTATTATAGACAAACGTTACGGTCATGACTCGGACAAACGTTACGGTCTGTGCTCACCGATGGTGCTACGTAGGCCACCGCCCTTGCTAGCACGGGGTGCACGACAAACCACTTCCAGCAAGTGGTGACATGAATCCTTGTGGTTTGCCATCCCGAGCTGGTTGTGTCCTAATGGGCAAAGCCAACAACAAAGTTACTTCTGGGCAGAAGAAACGCGAAGCGTTGAAGACCAAATCCAAAAAGTAAAGAAGTGAGTCCTTCGTTATTTTTAGTAACAATGAAAAGATTTCCTGCAAAATGAAGCGTTTATTTTCTTCGTCACACCGTTATGATTTTGGAAATGCAACAGTTTAAATACAAGCAAAAAGAATTCTTAGGATGTTGAAAATGCGCTCTATTGCACGCTTTATGAAAATTTAGAACATAAACTTTGTTGTGCAATGTTACTTCTTCGTAACGGCACTTCAATAAATTATTAATATTACCGTCGTGTTGATATTTTTCTAAACCTTAAGCTTCCTTGCGCCCATTTCTAAGTACCCGAAATATTATTGAAGACAAATTTAACAAAGTGAGTGCTGTACCTTTCGTCTCGATATGTAACTTCAGGGAAAATATATACAGTCGAACACGGATATATCGAACTCCAAGGGGATCGCGAAATAGTTCGATATATGAAAAATTCGATATAAAAAAAATTCCCCCGCATTTCCCCGAAGGGGAGTACGAGGAAGTGCGAAGCACGGGGTGATGCTATGAGGGGGTAGTTTGTTGAAGTTTGGTGGCATTTTGCCCGTTAGTTACCATTAACACCCCCCTCGTGATCACGTTCGGCTTAACACGCCTCGTTTGTGCCTCTGCGGAAATCTTGGTGAATCAGCGTGTATGTTCGAGAGGAGGAGCGCACCGCACCGCAGCGCACCGCAGCTGCGAAGCGCCGACCGGAGTGAAGGGAGAGGAGGCGCAGTCACGTGAGAGAATGCAGAACTAGCGGGTTTGTAGTATCACGTGTACACCCACGCAGTTATCAAGCCGCTATAACGCCGCTGAGTCGCCAACGCACGCCGCTGACGACGTAGTTTTGAATGCGTTAAAGATATAAGGCGCGTTACTAACACTGATATCAACGTCGCGTCCGTGGCTTAGTCGGTAGAGCGTCGCGCTGCGGCCGCAAAGTCCGCAGATGGAAACCTGGCGCCGGATGCTGTTTTTTTTTATATAGTGTAGTGGCCTGGCTGGCGCGCCGAGAGAGGGTGTTGCGAGCTGGAGAGTAGTAAAGGGGGCTTTAGGAGAGTAGGCGAGGGGGGAGAGGAGGCGCTATGCGAGCGCGACGATTCAGGCTCGCTTAAGAAGTTGCATTCGCACTTATTCCTGGCCAATCTCCCACGTGGGTATGTGCCATGTCAGCGGCCAGGCAGCGCCGCGCCCATCTCCCCCCGTTGCTAAGGAAGACGAAAAGCGCGCGCACCCGCAGCTGTTGCTATGCGGACGGCGGAAGGTTCGGGGTCGCTTATAATGTGCATTCGCACTTAAAATATGGGCTCTGAGACCTCACCTATGGCGGACGATCACTTGCCGATCGTCGCATTCAAGAATGACAACTAATTCCGCACTCAGGACGCAACAGGACACTTTATTTCCGTGAAAAAAAAATCGCCTGCTTCTTCGTCCTGGAAATGAAATTAAAGACGCTGGTCTCGATCTTCTCGAGGCTGCACAACTAGAAAATTCCAGCAGTACGCCGCGCCTGCGCACACCACGCACAACACGCACGCAAAAGAAGAACAGCGCGCACGTACCACAAGAACTTTGAAGGTAACAATTCCAAGCGCTCGCGATGGTCATCTCCGAGAGAAACAGTGATCTCCGAAAGGTGCGGGACAACTCGCCAAACAGCAGCAACAGCAGCAAGATGCAAAAGAAGGAGGAGCCGCCAGCGCCTTCGTTCTCTTCCTTTCCCGAGACGACATCGGGGGAAGACAGACCAAGAGAGAGAAAAAAAAACTCTTTTTCGGCAAGCCGGGAACGTACGCAGCCGAAAAAAAAGGACGTGCGCATTCGGCATCTACCTCGCACTGTCAATTTTCCCAGCGTTCGGGCTTGTGTGCCTAGAGAGATTTAGCATACCGGGCTCCGTCCGCTAACGCTACGGCGGCCGGTAGCGGGGCCCGACTGGGCAAGCGCAAATTCGTTCCGGTAGGGGGGATTAGTTTTGCGAGCCAGCCTTCGCCATGCCCGCGCATTCCTCTATATCCTCCTCAACCTCAATCGGGTGCAGCGACCGCCGAAGAGCACCTTCCACTGGCGCGGCGTTCGATATAACCAATGTCGTAAAAATGCGGTTCGATATAAAGTACGAAACCTATACTTTTACACCAAATTTTTAAGGGGAAATTTATGAGTCAAATATAGACAATTTCGATATACCTTTGTTCTATATAAACTTCAGGGAAAATGTATCTTAAAGCAGGTTAGAAGTTTCTAGCATTTTCCCGTCACCCCGTAAATTGAGAAGTTGTGTTGTCTTTCTGCAATGTTCCGCTGGGTAAGATTGGTGCTTTAAGTGTTTTTTACCTTCCTCCAGTGTCCTCCTTTAAGCATGCCTTATATGGTTGTTCGAAATACCTTTCACTCTGAAAATTCTGAATTTTATTTTTTGTCTTTGTTACTCGTCAACTGGTCTCATTATATATTTGTGATATGTGTTTTTTTTTTCAATCCGCCATGCCAGTTTTGGGGGGTGTATTGCGCTGTTGTAGCCAAGGCTCCTGTTTTGCTGAATAAAATTGGTTTTAAGAGTTTTTTACATTCCCGCAGTGACGTTCTTTGAGTATGCTTTATAACCTTGTTCAAAATACCTTTCACTCCGAAAATGTTGAATTGTATTGTCTGTCTTTGTTACTCGTCGGGTGGTCTGTCTCATTATATAATTGTGATAAGTGTTGTTTTTTGCAATCCGTAATGTCAGTTTTTGGGTGTCCTTTGCGCTGTTGTTGCCAAGGGTCCCACTTCTGTGTCTAATGCCAATTGATTGGCCCGTGAGGGTATTTGAAATACATAAAAATAAGTTGCGAAAAACGATCGCAAAGCGTTGACTAATATTTGAAGTTGTCCTTTGAATTCAATTAGTCCGGCATCCAATGTCTCGTTTCCTACTAGCCCTGCCACGTCACTGCGTGGTGCAGCAGAAATTATTGGAATTTGTTATCCGCTTTTGGTGAAAATGTCTGTCGCAGCCGAAATAGAGTTGAATGATCGAGTTACTAAATGCTTTAAATGCTAGTTCTCTCAAACTGTTCGCAGTCGTATTTTCTTTTCATTGTCCCTTTTTGAGTGCCAGGAGAACTCACCAGTTATGCAAACTAACCCAGAGCCTTCGCTACAGCTGGATTTGCTTAAGAGAAAGAGTTATCTTGTCCGAGATTCAATTTTTCCACCTAGCAGCTCTGATTAGATTCGTCCAGCGTTATTGTTTCGTTCGGTTGGCCTAAACTTATTGTAAAAAATAAAAATAGAATTGATGTAAGGATATTAAACATTCGTTCCAACATGACACATTGCTGTTGACCATCAACCAAAGTATTTCCTCTATACTTAGCGGTAAACTAGTGGTGTGACTAAGAATTCGTATCTCATCAATGCCAACACGGAGAGGATCGTAGGACGTTACTCCCTCGGCACACTCATTCGGACATTTATTCAAGACAAACGTTTATGGTCATGACTACGGTGCCAGAGGTAAGGGTACAGTCTGTGCTCACCGATGGTGCTACCGTAGGCCACCGCCCTTGCCAGACGGGGTGCACGACAAACCACTTCCAGCAAGTGGTGACACTGAATCCTTGTGGTTTGCATTCCCGAGCTGGTTGTGTCCTAATGGGCAAAGCCAACAACAAAGTTACTTCTGGGCAGAAAAAAACGCGAAGCGTTGAAGACCGAATCCAACAAGTAAAGAAGTGAGTCCTTCGTTATTTTTAGTAACAATGAAAAGATTCCCTCCAAAATGAAGCATTTATTTTCTTTGTCACAGCGCTATGCTTTTGTAAATGCAATAGTTTAAATACAAGCAAAAAGAATTCTTAGGATGTCGCAAATGCGCTCTGTTGCACGGTTTATGAAAATTTAGAACACAAATTTTGTTGTGCAATGTTATTCCTTGGTAACGGCACTTCACTAAATTAATATTATTACGGTCGTGTTGATATTTTTCTAAACCTTAAGCTTCCTTACGCCCATTTCTAAGTACCCGAAATATCATTCGAGCCAAATTTAACGAAGCGAGTGCTGTACCTTTCGTCTCTATATACAACTTCAGGGAAAATATAAATCTTAAAGCAGGTTAGAAGTTTCTAGCATTTTCCCGTCACCCCGTAAATTGAGAAGTTGTGTTGTCTTTCTGCAATGTTCCGCTGAGTAAGATTGGTGTTAAGTGTTTTTACCTTCCTCCAGTGTCCTTCTTTAAGCATGCCTTATATGGTAGTTCGAAGTACCTTTCACTCTGAAAATTCTGAATTTTATTTTTTGTCTTTGTTACTCATCAACTGGTCCGTCTTAGTCTATATTTGTGATATGTGTTTTTTTTTTCAATCCGCCATGCCAGTTTTGGGGGGTGTATTGCGCTGTTGTTGCCAAGGCTCCTGTTTTGCTGAATAAAATTGGTTTTAAGTTTTTTTTACATTCCCGCAGTGACGTTCTTTGAAGTATGCTTTATAATCTTGTTCAAAATATCCTTTCACTCGAAAATGTTGAATTGATTTTCTGTCTTTGTTAGCTCGTCGGGTGGTCTATCTCATTATATAATTGTGATAAGTGTTGTTTTTGGCAATCCGTAATGTCAGTTTTTGGGTGTCTTTCGCGCTGTTGTTGCCAAGGGGTCCCACTTCTGTGTCTGATGCCACTTGATTGGCCCGTGAGGGTATTTGAATACATAAAAATAAGTTGCGAAAAACAATCGCAAAGCGTTGACTAATATTTGAAGTTGTCCTTTGAATTCAATTAGTCCGGCATCCAATGTCTCGTTTCCTTCAGCGTAATGATATTCTCAGTAATTGCATAAAAATGTGTACAACACTAAGCTGTACGAAGTGGGGCCCCAGAAAAAAAGGGTTCGAGCAGTAGTTGCTGTAAAATACTCGGAAAGTCGCGTTTCTGTATGAGATGGACACATTTACGGTTGCTTCTGGAAGTAAAGGCAGAAATGTTACAAGGTTATATCGCAGTGTCGTTTATTAATGTTGATAGTTATTGGACTTTACCTGTTGTCTTGACCAACCGTAGGGACTACTGACAAAGGCTTTCCGCATGTGTTTTGGAAGCGTTACATCTGCGAAGATAAACCATCCGATCGTCAGCATAAGTAAAAAAACTTGAAACAAGCAGTAACCCTTAATGCAGTACACATATATAATTACCCTAAAGAGGGTAAAAGGGCAGGCGTCCCCTCTTACTCGTGTATTCGCTTCTTCTTTGCATGATACATAAATAGTATGCGCTCCCAAAGAATTTCAACAACCTAAGTACACTTTAGAACTGATAAATGTGAAAGCATCATTGCGCAATTGCTCATCGTAAATGTGTGATGATGTGTGCGCAGCCACAACGCTCTGAACCTGTAGTGACTGCTGCGCCTCTAAGTGAGGCAGCTGCCCCAATGAAAATTTCAGACGAAAAGCTCGCTGAAATTCCCTTTGCATCGCGTCGCCACCATCCTGGTAAACAAAAGGTTATTGGAAGATTTATTCGTGGCTCTTTCAGAATGGGTGACACCTTATTTCCTCTCCCTCGCGAACATGGCGCTGAGCCTGATACGCACGCCTTAGAAGCCCGCTACAAAGTGTTTGTCGTGCGCCCCTTGATACCATGCAAACCAATATTTGCGTTCTAATCGTCTAATGGTCACGTTTGATCACTTTATCAGCGGCATTGACTACCTGCATTCCCTTTGCCTCCATGTCTCCCTCACTATCGACATTTTGTCGCGGTCATTACTGATTCACCCTGTTGTTCCTCCCACTAGGCCCTGCAACGCGTACAAGCGGTAACGCCAGGTCACCAAGAACCCGCTCCACGGGCGCATCCGCCGGAGAGAGAAGCCAACTGGCAGCATAACGACTTTACATCCCCGGTCTTGTCTGGCGTCTTCCTGTCCAAGCACATTTCCGAGACTCGGTAAAACGTCCCCTACTCCACACGCGCTCTATCGATGCCTTCGCTGTTATTCCGCGGGGATGGAGCAATGGCCAAAGTCTTCGTAGAATGACCTTTCTAGTGCTGACGCAATATTTAACCCAGAAGAAACGAAGGACACACAAAGTTAGCGGGGCACTGGCGCTACTGACATCCTAGGTTGTGCGTCCTCCCCCGAAACAGAACAGTGCATGTACGTGACGATGAAAAAGGCTACCTACAGAGAGATCTGTGTGTAGCCTCTTTCGTCGCCCCGTCCTCAACGCTGTTTACCGTAATATGAACGGAACATGCCCGAGCCCTTTCCTTGCTTCAGTGTGGCCTTCGTTACTCCGGCACCAATTTTCGGGACGATCGTCAACTCGCATAAGCAACTTCATTCATCAACAGTACCGTTTCCATCTGTTTTTTCTGTTCTATAAGTAAGGGTCTTGCCCAATCCTCCTTGTCACACCCACGTGTAGGGTTAACGAGGGGTTTCGGCAACGGTGAGCTTCAACACACGTAAGTACTGTCAAACGTGTTGTACGTACAGCTCCGGGTGTCGGTCGACGACGTTCTCACTCAAGGTGTGGGCTTAGACATGTCGGGTCCGGCGTTTGCATCGCCAAGCATTGAGTTCATTCAGCGGAAAAGTCTTGCGCGATGCGCCTGATTGCTCCGTCTGTAACTCAGCCTGCTTAAATTACTCGTATGAAACACACTACTTGTCTCTAACCCTTGTTTCTAGTTCGATGGGCAGAATGAGATCACAAAGTGTGCCTTCAGTCAGCTACAACCACTGAGCCGTAAGAGGGGTGAGTGTTTTCGATTCCTTTTGATTCCAATGCAGATCTAACTTTAACCAATTTCCTTTTCAGCTCGATTATTTTATTTTTATATTATTCCAATGCCGACCTTTCGCCATATCTCGGCTATGATTTCGGTGACGCCAGACACTTTCCCCTGCCCAATGTTTTGCCATGAATAACACAATTTTTACAAAAGTATCTCTCCCGAATATTTTCGCAGGCAGCAAGAAATCACGAGCTCAGTAGGTGTAGAGAAATTTAGTTACGCCTGCACCTCTCTGGGCTCATATTCTGGTTGGTCAAGTTTTTTTTTGCCGCAGTTCATCGCAGCGGCACTAGTCGTGACTTCTTATTTTTAGTTAAAATGTCGAAATCAGAACGGAATCTTTCCCTCTCTTATAAGAACATTGGTCACGAATATACCACCTTGCTCATTCGTTCATAACTTTTATACATGAAAAATAACGTGATACAACAGAAGCAGCAGCTTTTTTTCCTGCATGGGTAGTAAGTCGCAGCAAGTCGCAGCAAGTAAGTCGCAGCATCACAGCAACAAGGTTTTAGCGACAAGACAACAAGAAACTTCCTCGTTGGGGTTGCAGTCGTCTGAGCTAGCAGCAGGAACGGGTGACTCTACTTGGTTATTTCATGAAGTAATCCCTTGTTTCAAGGAAACAACTTCTTCACTGACTTCTGGCTCATGATGAGGTTCTTTCAGAGGCGTCGTCAAATCGCTGTTTTCGTTTAGAGCGTGACTGTTCTCCAAAGCCGTTTCGTTGACGTTTATGATACCATCCTGCTTTTTCAATGCTATTGTAGCAATGTCATCGGTGGAATACTTCTGCAATTCTGGGACCAATCGCTCCATTCTAAATTTCGTCAACAGTATAAAATCTTCGAATTCATGGGCGGCTTCATATTTTTTCTCTAAATCATCCAAGTCGAGAAGGTCTTGAATGTCATCGTCCAGCTTGTTTAGTATCCAATGTTTTGCTGTTACGCTTTCCTTCAGGAAAATAAGTTCACGGATTGATGGTGTCTCGGTATTCATCCGTGATTTTATATCGTTGATCAGCGTGGTGGCGTCATTGCGGGCTAAGTTTCTTCGTTCGCAAAGGGCCTCCATGTCGATGCTCGGCGTCGGTAATATCTGTAAGTCGCCGAGAAGAGTCATGGTAGGCGAGAAACCGAAGCCGTTTCCTACGTTGGTCCCCGCAGGCATCCATTCAGTAGCGCTGGTGAGGGCGCCTGATCGTTTAGTTGCTTGGCCGACCCTCAATTGAATCCTGTATGGGTAGTCACGTCCCCGCCTGCAGTCCGTGGTCAGCGGTCACAGTTTAGTCCCATCGCAGCCGTGTCACTCGTGTCATCGTTGATGGCGGTCCGCACACTCCGTTCTTCAACTGTGTAGATCTTCCCATCCTGGTCATGGCACCATTTTGTGATAGAACCGAGGCGAGGACCGCGGGACGTGGGTGATCTTTTATGGCGGATGGAGCTGCACAATGGTGGTGATAGTAGGAGGCAGCTGTCAAGCTACCTCTTCTTCCTCGAATATTTTTAACAGTCGCCTATCAAAGTGCTCGCATTTTAAGCCTCAGGGGAGGTACCACTGTTATTACCACACCAATAAGTACTTGCGTCCTGTCTTAATTCAATAACATCATAAAGACTTTCGAACCTCCGGTGCCTTCGCGTGAAACTTTTGTCCACTTTTTCTCTTTTCTGGTGCAGCTTTCAAAGTGTTCCCGAGCCCACATGACTAGTTTTCCTGAACTTGCCGTTACTTCGCAATCAACTGGTCCAAAGGTTTGGATGTTTGTGCAGATTTCTCTAACATAGCTGGCGTTGAAAGTAGAACCGCACCTTAAGAATAGTATTAATTTTAATAAGTGGCTTTACCAGTTTGCAGAGAGATATGTAACATCAAGCATAAATCTAAGGACAGCAACTCTTTAACATAATTACGTAGAGAAACTAGAGACTTCCGCGAAGTCAGAAACAGAATTATTGCCAATATTGGAACGGAATGCTTTGTTTTCTGGAAGCAGAATTGAATTCCCGGAAATTTCAGTATGTTACCCGCAGAGGACGCAAAGAATATACTTATTACGTCTTTAGGCGAAAACTGACGGAGCTTTGCCAGGAAGTAAAATGAGCCATCGAAGGAACAAACGTGGTTGTTACTGTGTTCATCCATCCTGCTTACTTCAATTCTGTAATGCAACACGACTATGGTATTTGCGTCAGACATGGGAATGACTATCGCCTCAACGTAAAAAATTAGAACGACTTGCCAGTGAACGCGACCCAACATTTGTAGAGTTAAAAACTTTCACAGCCTCTCGACTTTTCTTCTGAAGCTATCTGTCACACCCCTCAACAGACTCCAGCGTCATCTATAACTATGAATGCGCTACTCAGGTAGGCGGCCCATGTCAACCTTCTCGTCGCAATTATCATTGATCTACTCCATATTATTTTCCGGTTTCCACGCGCCCTCATCGTCACTGCCTCGCGCACCTAGCGAATTTCCTTCAAGCTGCTCACCGCAGTACTTTTTCTACATTCATTAGTTCACTATAGTGAATAGGCTATACACTGTAAAGCATTCACTATATGCACTGCAACCTCAATTGATGCACTTGTACAGTGCTGTCATGCCGCGTAATTTCACTAGTCAGGCACAGTCTTGCTCCTACAGGCAACTTATAACAGCCTTTCACATCAACAGACACTGTTTACTACCAAACAGTTCCCAATGAAAGGGGTTTTGCAACAATCTTTTTTAACTTTGCCATCACACTCCTCGCCCCCAGCTCTTGTCGCACTCCTTGTTCGTGCTGTCTCGCTCGTCTCTTTACTGTACCAATCCTTATCCTATCCTTGTCGGGCCCATGCCACCCTCGTCACTGTATCTCCATCAACCTCGCTGATCTGCTCTTTTACGAAGTATATCACAAACAAACAGTAATTGTTCCCACACTGCCGCTATTAAATTCTTTTCCGGAGGCATAAACTGAAATAGCACACTATCTAAACGAAATAATAACTCTATTGGTGCCTTTAACTCGTAACGTGCTTCATAACTATCCTACCAATGATCGATTCATCACATGATTACATCCATTGCACGTTTCCTGGTATGTAAGGCGCATTTAGTAAGTGCACACGTACCTCTCAAGTAGGGCATCATAAAAAAGAAACGTAGTGGGATCTGAAATAACGTCATCGGTATTGGGGGTACTCACTCTCTTCGTTGACTACAAATTGCCACATTGCGTAGACGACGCCTACGACCAAAACTAGGCAGTGAAGGAAACTTTTCCGTGTCCCATTTCCACCTGCAAAAAAAAAGAGATATTTGCTATGATTTCATGGCCTATCTTCCAAACTGAAGTTTTTGGTGGGGCCTCAACTAATGAGTCACTGCCTCATCGTGGCTGTAGAGTCTGGGTACCGTGTTTACAGAATCACGGAATCAATTTCAAATATTGTGTTTTGTAGAAAAATAAGGTGCTGAATGCGTCCTAGTTTAGGTTTTGTCTTTAATGTTAGAGTCTATTGTCGATAAATATTACCTGCAAAATTCGACGTGAACCATAATATAGTAAAAAGAAAAAAATCGAAATAACGGGGAGAAATAGACTGAGGTGGATTGCTTCGCCGTAGTAGGCACCTTTCAAGCGACAGCAAAAGCGCTTTATTAGACAGCAAGAAAGCATTACGTGCTTAGTCTGTTTTCTGTGACGTTTTGTACAAAGTTTCAAGTGTCCCTCTTGCGAGCTGTAATAAACATTAGGGGGTCCGTCATTATCCACAGCGTCAATTTTGGTAGCGCTTAGACCGGAAGAGTGTGCGTGTGAGGTGTGCTTCCTTGAGAGCGATGGATTGAAAAAAAAGAAAGAAACTGAAACACATTTAGTCTTACCGAGTAGATAGTATTGACCTTCACTACGCTTTCCAGGCGCACATTAGGTCAGTAACTCGTTTCCCCAAGCAGCACTAATAGAACGGCTCAACCAACCATGAAAAATAATTCACGGAACACGCTAACGCTGAGCACCTGTTGGGTAGACGTTAAACGTTCGAGTCTCTACTCGGACCGGCATGTGGTTCCCGTATGGCTTGAACCGTTACTTGCAATCCGCGACTGGCTTAATAAAATGTTTCATTTGCAGCCTTTCCGTGGCGTCTTCACGCGCTGCTTCGCTGCTGTCAATGATACTCAAACTCATAGCGGCACGGCCCTTTGCGTATTACTGTAAGCAGTGCGGTTGCGAACCGCAGTCTAATTAAGTACAACCTGACGGGAAATCGTGACAGCAGAACTACGCGAGAAGTAACCGACTCTTTGGCCATTCACCGGCTTCAAAACAAGTGCATTGACATGGGTACTATACGTTATCCGAAAAGGAATCGGAATATCTTAGCTACCACCAATAAGAGAAGAAAAATACTTCAAGTGTCCTGTTCCAGTTGTTTCGATGGTACACATGTTCACCCGTAATAGTCTAACTTTTAATTGTTAGTAAACGCTGTGTTCGCGTCCCCCCTTCGTGTCCTGTTGCAGTGCGCTGGGCAGCAAGAATTTACAATACCAACCAGAGTACCAGTTGGCCCTCTGAACAACATCAATATCGAAACAACATAAATATCGAACGACACAAATATGAAAAATGCAGCACCTCCACCTCGTCTTTCTTCCATCGCACGATACCAGCGTCTGTGTCGTCCATCATCCTTCTCCCAGTCTTGCTAGTGCTCTTGAAAATGAAACCTTACCAAATAGCTCGGCTTTCCTTAACACCTCCAGTTCATATCACCGCTCCTCACACAGCACAATAGCTGTTCGTTGTGAGGCGATAGTAGTCAAATAGTTAAAGACGTTGTGGAGGCAGTATAAAATGTGCTACGTGGGGGAGACAAATGTACTGATATTGCGAGCCAACCAAGCGCTGGTTACAGTTTTCTGAAATATACTTCTACAGCAAACATCTATTTTCTGCGTTTTACCTGATATGCCTTCAACCGATTCGTCTTTTTGGACACTTTTTGTGAGGAGGTGATTATTTCTTAAAATGTGTGCAGAAATTCGGAGAATCGTCTACTAATGTGTAGCATTCATACGCCGCTTGCCTAGAGTGTGAGTTCTTTACAGACAAGTATGGCCATGAGCAGCGAAAGGCGGTGGAATACTTTATTCTTTTTAAGTGTTCTTTTTTCTCCAATGATGTACACCGGTTCAGTGTCTTTACTGCCGCTAATTGCTCTAGTTTTTGCGAAGTTGCCAGGCCTACTGCAGTGTTCGTCCGTTTACCCTATTTTTTATTCGTACTTCCAGCGTTCTTTTGCGGACTTTCTTTGGTCTTCGGTTTTTCTTTTTTTTGGCGGGGGCCGATGTGTACGATGAATGTTTGTCTATTTTATCAGATCTTATTTGTGACTATGTTATTTTTCTAATTTTCTCATTTATTTCTGGTTTTTCGAAATTCTGTTCCACAAATAATCTTCGTTTACGCTGTTATAACGCTTGCACGTGTTACTTCTTCCAAAGCTTACACGGCGAAGTTTAACGCGCCGAAGCTATACAGGCGACGAGGTGCGGCATAGAGAAGGCTACGGAATAATTTTAACCACCTGGGGATTTTCAACGTGCGCCGAACACGCGGGCGCTTTCGCTTTTTGCCTGCATCAGAAAAGCGGCTGGCGCGCAACGTCCTTCACACCCGCCGCGGTGGCCCAATGGCCAAGGCGTTGTGCTGCTGAGCACAAGGTCGCGGGTTCGATTTCCGGCCACGGCGGCCGCTTTTTTGTTGGAGGAGAAAAACAAAAACGCCCGCGTTTACGACATTTCGGCGCACGTTAGAAAAGGTTCCCAGGTG
The DNA here is from genome assembly GCA_013339765.2 of Haemaphysalis longicornis. NCBI lineage: Eukaryota > Metazoa > Arthropoda > Arachnida > Ixodida > Ixodidae > Haemaphysalis > Haemaphysalis longicornis. The sequence continues at coordinate 46,602,840 of CM023458.1, forward strand.
GTCAAAATTAATCCCGAGCCTTCCACTACGGCGCGCGTCATCGCCTGCGTTGCGTCCACGCTTTAAACACTACAATCAATCACTCCATCAGCAACGTCATTCGCCTGTCTGCTGTTTGATGTCGTTGGACTGCAACTTTAAAGCGAAACTCTCTATTCCTCACTGATGGTGTCATTCGTCCGAGTAAAACGGACTGCAGGAAAGCCAAATTTACGCGATGAGTTTTTACGAAGGCACATCAAGCGCCTCAAGAAAAAAAAACGCTTCCCGTGGTAGGAATTGAACGTGAGTCCCTCGCGTTATGAAGCCGGCGTCTTCTCGATTGCGTCATTGCGACACAGCAGTTTGGATTTTGGGGTTTGACTTTAAATCATGGTTGTATGGAAAGCTTCGAGTTTAAATCATCTTTTTTTAACGAAGAAGCTTTGATTATTTTCTGTTTAAATGCTTTTTCCTGTTTATTCAGTCATGCGGCGAAACAATCTGCGGTACTCCATTTAAATTGGCTAGAACAAAAATAGGCTGTTATGGTGAAGTATTTCCAGTTAGTCCCATTTCTTTCGCAGCAAAAGCTGTTGAGCTCACCTGAAGGGACAACATGAGTCCTTCTGTTCCCTTTGGTGCGTTGTGCTGGAAAAAAAACATTGGTAAAAATGCCAATTTATTTATTAAAAGTGGTATTAGTATCCCAATATTCTTCTCTTTTTAAATTACTCTGCATTCATGTATCGGTATGTTATTCATTCAAGTTTGTTATTCCACAATTCATACACTCTACCAAAGAAAAAAAACAGTGCCACGGCTGCCTGCTAATCCATCAGCTATAGGTGCTAACTTTAATACCTTCCTAATGATCTCACAAAAGTAGTCGCACGTGGCGCTAATCATCATCATCTGTTGTGTCCACTGCAAGACGATGGCCTCTCCCAAACCCCTCCAGCCACATCTATCGAGTGCTAGCTGAGTCCACCTTTTGCCGCCACATTTCTAGGCCCAGCCATCTATCTAGTGTTTGGAAGACCCTGTTGAGTTTGCGGTCTATCGGAAGCCACTTCCGTTAAACGAACGGTCCATCTATTGTCCCTCATGCACATAACGTGACCCACCCATGCCCATTTTCTTCGCCTTAATTGACCTACAATGTCTTTCGCACCTTTTTGTTCTCTAATGTCACACAGCGTTTTTTTTTTTTTTCGTATACCTAGGTGTGATCTCTAATCAGGTGCGCTAGTCCGGCTCGAATGTTTTCAGCCTATTCTTACGTTTACTCTTACCACGTGCACCGCATGCCCTTAGTCACAAATTATGGCCTGTGGTATTCTTACCAGGCTTCGCTTGTTCCCGCCTTTGCTGGCAGTTCCTGTTCTGCTTCAGTGGTGGTATCGCTAGTGGACATCGTCTCGAAGCCTGGCGCTGTGCCCCTGCGAGAAAATTATTATATTCGCGTTTTATTATACATGTATTCGCTTACATTGTTATGTTTCGATAGTAGTATATTCAAAAACGTTTAGCGCTCTTGAGGCAAACTTTTTTCTTGAGATATGTTGAGCCTTAACTAATAGGTCTTTCTTCGGGCACTGAGAACAACTGAGGTTTTTTAAACAAGCACAAATATTTCTCGTGTGGACCACAGATATTTTTGATTGCCGCAGCTACGGGGATCTTAGGGTCGCTGTTTTCAGATAACACAACTCTAAACGTACGCAGAACAAAGAAATTCCTGCAAAAGACAAAATGCAAGTGTGAGCGGAACGAAGAATTTGTTTAAACCAGGCGTGTAATTGCCTGAAGTTACTCTAGTTCGCATTGACAGAATAAACGCCAGTTGGTACGATAAAAATATTCCCTAATACTAACTTAAGGCTACCGCAGTTTTCAATCGGTATGAATGCCCATTGTTTCAGTTACATCTACTCAGGGTTGTTAGTGAAGAGTGATTACACGCTCCAGTTCTCTGTTGGGCTTCAAAAATATATTTAAAAATTGCGTGAGATTTTGTCTCCTAACGATAACTTTTTTCAAGCAGCTGTAGCTGTTGCGTTTTCACTCTTTCTTAAAACCCGTTCTTTAGAGGCGTTCTTTAAACTGGCTACCAAAGCTTTTTTTCGTTTATAGACAAAAATTTCTCATCATACACATGATGTCTACTTGTCTGCAGACCGAGTACAGGTTATAAGAAAACGCTGACAGACGCAAGTGGGTGGGCGAAAGGCTCGCATCCCTCTCCAAAACGTTCAGGTTAACGCCACTGATGCATCCTTAAAGACGTGGGACCAAAGGGTGGGATGGCTCATCAAACGCAGAAAGGGACCGCAGTGACACGAATTGTGCCGAAATGGCCGCCGATGTGAAAGGAAAGTACATAAATCAAAGGCAATTGGAGTCGCCCGTGAGGTGAACCTGGGACGCCACGCAGGGGTCGGCTGCATTCCAATTGCACTAACGCGTTAGAGCATTCAGAGTTAGAGCAGCATTCGCATTGCCCTAACTGCGGCAGCGGGCCTAAGGCGGAAGCGGAAGCTGCCTAATTCATGCCGCCTAACAGGTGAACGTAACGGCACGTGAACGCACGCCACGGCGAGCTCGCATCCTGGAGTAGCTGTCGCGTGAGGTGCGGTCAGCCTGACTGACAAAGTAATTGGCGCCAAAATCGAGTCAACGCCCGCAAGGAGACGCAAACACAACGTTGCTGTAATTAAGACTGATGATCCCCAACTTTTGCGTTCGAAACGCGTAAGGAAGCTCATTTTCCCGGGAACTTTTTCTTCCTCAAAAACGTAACGCAAAAACCTTTTGCACCTTTATTCACCTGCCCTCACCGCGTAGGCACAAAAATTGGCAGTTCCCGAAAAAACATGAATAAAAAATTTCAGAACGCCTCGAGAATTCTCAACATTTGCTTCCTTTAAAGTTTTGAATTGCACTTCCTTGTTTTTGTTTTATATTGTCCTGTACTATTAACCCTGTTGTGTTTGTTTTTTATCGTGTTCCAAAGACTCCGGAAATTCACCCGAACGTACTCCACTGTTAGGAAGTTTCCCTTTTGTAAATGGCGTGACTAGGGCAAGCAGTTCGTTTGAGTGCAAGAAATGCGGTCAGCATTGAGTCTAACAGCAGTGGCGCTTCTGGCCCAACATTGCATAAAACCAATAATACAGTCTAACTTGTTCTGAAGTAGCTGGTCTCGTTATTTTACCCAGTTCAAAGGACGGTAGTTAGTTACAAAGGATGGTAGTTAGTTACACCGAAATACACAGAAGTCGTGTTTAAATAAATCTGCGTCATGCCCTCAAGTGTGTTTTTATTTTCGATTCATTTTTTTTGCTTTTATTTTTAATCTTTATCCGTGGTATATTTTTCTTACAGGGACAGGCAGCCAATTTTTGTTGAGTGCGTGCTCTCTATACCAAATAAATCGGCATCATCTAAAACATCTGTAACCAAAACGGATCTTCTGACAGGGCCATAGAACATTTTAAAGATGAATTTTTAAATCTACTAGCCGCAAGTAAGCTGCCAGAACTAATGCTGGTAACCTTGGCAGTGAGCCACACGACAACATACTTTTAGATGCACGTGAGATCAAAAGATGTAAACGCTCGTCCCCAGCTAAAAACATTGATAAAAGAGTGTATTTTCTATTTCTTTATGCGGTTTTTGAATCATGCATTGAAACTTGCAGAGCTGAATAATTACGTAGATAGTGTCCGAATTAATCATACATGGCGCCACATTTTAAACTTCAAAAAGTTTGCTGTCAAGCTAAAGATTTTCCCGCCAATTCGTTTCGGAAAGTGCTTGCAGTTACATCGCTGTATAAAACGCTTGTTTGATCTGAGCCAGAGCGCATGCACTCCAATAGAATCTATCTGTCTGAAAAAAGTATGCCCCTTTAAACTTCGCACAAGGGCTGACAGGCAGGAAAGATTTCAGATCGCTTCTATAGCACATTCTGGCACTGTACAGGAAAGCCAACAAGAATGTCGAAGATACAAGGCCAGTCATCTGAGAGAACGCGGGCCCTTTCAAAGCGAGGTCTCACAATTTTTCACGACCCAATCCGACGACAGATTCCTGCTATGGGCACCACTAGGAACTCTCACAACGAATTTGTTACCTAAAATTTATTGCGTTCTGTCTGTTCAGTCACATCGGATGTCTTGCGAAAACGTGTACACCTACCGACTGCTCCAGGTAAGCACATTTCCTCATGATACATCCGTAAACTTCGTACACCCGGCATCATACACACACAATTGTATCTTCTGCCTAGAGCCATGCTTTCCTCACAGCATGGCGTGGGAATACCACCACAAAGCATCCATTGCCCGAATCTCAACCCCTCCTTTGAGGAGGGGTAGGGTTGAGTCCATAACATCTGGTAGACCGGGCGAGACAGGACGCCCAGATCCAGGGCTTTCGGTTTAAGGAGGTCCTCGCCTAGTGGTCAACCAAACAAGTTTGACTGCCCTAATAAATTTTTATTGCTCATCCTCGAGGTTAGTGCAACCGATGAAGTTTATTGTGTGATAATGAACTGCAGCATGCGTAAAGTAATCGGATACAAACATCGACTCCAGCTCTGAGCCATGTAGCGCACTACAACAGGACACAGCAGTGCCCGCCCCATTGCATTGCCCGTTGTGTACGGAAAAATAATACTAAGTAAAAGTAGAAATACGCAATTAGATACTGTTCACCAACTATTTCTGAAAGTAATTTGAAGCGGTAACTCCCTGTAGCCTAAGTGACTTGCTATTTTAAGGAATAAAAGCTTAGCGTAAACCGACGTAATATAGTGCAAAGAAAGTTAGAACCTCACGATCTATTTTAGCTTTAATCACTTGTTATTTCAACAATTAGCAGTATTGTGAGACAGCGACTTTATTTGATGGTGATGACAAAAGGCTGGCATTGCTGTTGGCAAGAAAAAAAAGTGATTTTAGTAGAAGCCAGAGGAAATTCAATCTCAATGACCGAACAAGGAAACACTTGGAAGTAGAGAAGGTTTAAAAAGAGTGCATTGCGACCGAACTAGTTTGCGAGCCAGGTGATTCACTATGCGCTCCTTAGGGAGTCCAAACTGCAAGAACAGTAGAAGGTGTAATCCCCTTATCGGCAAACGTGAGATGCTAAGATGCCCTGAAAGCGGTGACACGTGGCACCGCAGGCTCGGCAGAAGAAAGTGGCGTCTCGATGATTGTGTTTGTCTCGCAAATAAATGGTATAGGATTACTTTAGGCAGGTGGTTTTATGAAGATCATCTGTTTTCCAAGAGGCTACCATAAAGTTTAAGTAAAATGATATGTACAGTTCTGTGTGGCGAGTAAAGGGAAGTGCACTGAGGCGTTAACGGCGAGCTGGTTTTCGTAGACAAATAAAATCGAAGTATACGGGCTCGTCACTGCAATCACGTTGAAGCTAACATTAGAAACCTTGTAACTTTTTCCGCGCATCTAACTAGGATCAACGCAACTGTATTGAGGCGGAATACGTGCGGCGCATTTCACGCATACCAGTTTTTATCTTAAACGCGCGCGAGGTATACTCGAGTCTCCTTGCGGAAGGAACAGTTCTTATCGAACTTATCATAAAATTATGGTAAAATTTTGATCCTATCACCTTCAAGCAGCCACAAGCATTTCTCAGTGGTCTTTAGGGCCATGAACGTTTACTATCAAGACGTATGATAATAATAATACCCAGCAATGGTCATCCTCGTCATGTGCGTTATTCCAAATGCCATCACGCGTCCTTCGTGCGACGTATTGGAGGAGGGTTTAAAATTCACTGCAACAGCGGTCGATAATTTTTATACAGGTGTGCTTCTTCTTGTGTGCTTGTATGCGTGTGTACATCACTGCGTCGGACTAAGCCCAACGATTGGCATCGCCATTGTATGTCGCCCGATATATCGTGGCGGGTCAGCGCTGGCAAGCGCGCTGCTCAAAAAAGACATAACACCTCTCCCCAGTTATGAAGTTAAGTTGTGTATGGAACCCAGGCACCCCTACTTCGGACGCGGCTTCTTCCCCGGTTGACGACACTTTGTTAGTTGTGGGTCTCGCACTACACGTTTCCTGAGCTGGTTAAGACCTAGGCGACATAAGGAGACGAGGTCACATGCACGGTCATCCTCAAGATGATACGACGAACAGCGGCAGCTTGTTAACCTCGAGCTGAGCCACATTACAACCGATCCTCTCAATGACAATATTTTATGCGGAGAGTTAGGTGTTGTTAGCTTCAACCAAGCCACGAAAACCCAAGTGCGTGCATGTCCTGCTGTAATGACCCTCCCGGGTGTACTAGTTATATATATTTAAATATATAATTGCTTCGTTGCATGTAAATTTGATTTGTTTAGGCGCCGGCTGTTAAAACTACGTATTTCAGCCAGTGCGCTTCTGCTTCATGCTACAACAGTAATACCGCTCAACAATGTGGGATTAAATCTACGTCATTAGGCAACTTAGGACCTTAAACAATAGCCAGAAGTTAACGCTTCGAAAATACATCCATTACTTATTTCCTGCTGACGTAGATCTCAGCTGTAGAACACTGAAATAGCACCTCACGAATATAACGAGACTGAAGTGGTACTTGGAAATATTCAAACACGTACTTTTTAAAGAACAGCCAGGCTGTTAGTGAATACGACTTACTTTTGGATTTTAAATGGTAGAAAGCTCGCAATATGTGCTTTCGACTTGGCCGTGTTGTTTCTACCAACGTTTAGCGTCCCTTTCAGCATATTTTTTAACAAGCTGTACCAATATTGAGGTCCCACCTTAGTTCCGCTTTCAAGTGCGCAGTGTTGCAACAAATTGTAAATTTCAGGCCATATCGCTTTGAGCTACGATGCCACTAAGCACAAGATTTACCAAAGAGCCTGGTGAGCAGTGACCATGTTCGCAGCAAACGAGTACGTATTTGTATTAACAAAACAAATACAGCTACAGCAACAGTTGCAGTAAAAACAAACTCTTCATGTGTAAGTGACCGGTTTCGGAATAAGTGACTAGGATCGGTTTCATACAACGCTCTTATATTGTTCCTGTTTACCGTTTTTATTGTGCTACATTTCATTTTTGTATTGCAAGCAATAACATTTTTCAGGACCCTCAGCACCCTGTTTTTATGAGGAACCTCATACACCGACACAGGCAAATGTTTACAGTTTCACTGTGTGTTTTTGAGAACATGTTGTCAGTAACAGCATCATTTTAGAGCACGTACAATTGGTATCACCACCTTAATTACAAGAGTGTTGCGTCAAACGCGGAACGAAGCCCCCTCCTATGCTCCTCCAGCCAATTGTTTTGGCATGCCCTAGTCCAGTCTTGGCATCCCAGTTTCCTCATTTCCTCCCTCCCGTGATCTACAGTAAACTCTCGATAAACGGAACTTCAAGGGACCGAAAAAATTAGTTCCGTTTAACCATAGTTCTGTTTACTGAGATAGATGTGTGCAAGTGCACATTTATGCGCGTACACACTGGTAATACCATTTCATGGAACTCTAAGAACTATAGGTGAATACAGCTGATAATTTTTCAGAAAGCAAGAAAACTACAAGAGGTTTAGGCACAGCATCGACAAAGTTTATTTGGCAACAATGAGTCGCTGTGCGCTACAAAATGCATCAATTACTTTTGTTTGAGTCCTTGCAACTGCGCCTTCACGGAGGTTAGAGGCCTCAACTTCGCGAGTTCATACGAGCCACCAAATTTAGAAGACGGCAAGGCGGTAATGAATCGCGAATAGCACCACGATGGCACGAACGAGGCGCAAGGAGCTGAGCCCTGGAACCTGGGCGACTTGAATCGAGACGGAACGACTGGAACAAGAACTGCGATGTTGCATTCGTTGCGCTAACACGGCTGACCACAAACGAGACGAGGCTTACGAGGCCAACGAGGCTAAGGAAACGTGGAGGAAGAAAAACAAAAACGAAATAGCCGGAACCCGTAAAAAGCTGATTCTTATGCCAATGGGTTTCAAAAGAAATTCTATTTCTGGTTCCGTTTAGACGGCGACGCGGAAGTTTGAGTTCCGATTACCGAGAATTTTTTTTACATTATCTGAATACAAAACCAACCAACTTACAGGCTACTGTTCCGTTTAAGCGGTAACTCCGTTTATGCGATTTCCGTTAATCGAGATTCTGCTGTAATGGCTTTTCTCTACTTCTAGTACGGGCTCTCAGTACCCTCTCTGTTACAATTACGGTTCACCCGTTGTTAAGCTTATGGCATGCCCAGCCCAAGTACACGTCTGCTGTTTATTACAGCTATGATGAAAAATTTATGCGGTATTACATTAGTATCAAGGGAATTAAGTTTGTTCAAAGCGCCTTATTTTACCTATCCCCGTTCAAGGCACGGATCAACTGTTTTAAACAAAGAAGATTTCTGACGAGTGCCCGTAATCCCTAGGAAAAACAGAAATACTTTGAAATGACACTGCCTCAGAAAATGGCCTTACCGAAAACTGTGGAGCCTTTCTTGCGGTATTTTTCACACCACCCGCAAAATACCCGAACCGAAATTCTGGTATTTTTCACGTCAAGCTGACGCCAGCACAAATAATCCGTCCAGATTCAATTGCAGAGCGAGCCAATGCACGACAGCACACGTGTCACAAAATCCGCCGAGAGTATCTGCCACTTGGGGTGAAGACACTACTAAGGTCAAGAGTAAAATGCCGCGTTCGAGACTAGCAGAAGAAGCAGGGCATCATCACTTAACGAATCGCTGTCAGCCGTACTTAAAAAATTGAAAATCTGGCATTTCGTGTGAGACGTTTTCGAGGCATATAAACAGCTGCTTCGCAAAAAAAAAAAAACAGCAGAAGTCGGAGCTTGTCCCCGAGTCGCCCGAATTGCTGCTTTTTTATCCCAATACTCGGCATATTTTCGAGAACATACAGAAAGAAGTAACACCAAGCAATTGGTTCTTCTGTAGACGCTAATTTTGCCCGCGTTACGCCCTCCCGTGATCAACAATTTTTTTATTGTGAATGCAGCCTGAGTGGAAGTATAGCTTTTTAAAACTCGACTCCCGTCCACCTGATTTCACAGAGAAAAACACGGCAAAATGTCCTTTGGCTTCACATGCAGTCCGTCCCCACATATTTTTATTTCACTCGGCGCGTTACAGTGTTTTTTGCCATAAATCTAACGTTTCTTTCATTATACTTTCGGAAATGCCCTGCAGGAAGGCTAACTTTTTACAAGCGGTTTCTCAAAACGATGGTAAAGATTTGAGACCGAATTTCAAGCAAATGCATATTTTGTTTCTCGCACTCATATCGCACCATGTTGATATATACGCATCAATGAGAGATTAAGATGGGCTTTTAGGGTGTTTTATACTGCCTATATAAACACCTAATTTGTCGTTTCTTCCTAAATGCATAAAACTGCCAATAAATGCCTATTCCGAAATCGGCGTTTGTATGAACACTACTTACCCTCGCCTTTCGCCTTCTAGTGCAGTTTCAGATCTTTATTTATGTTACCGGGCAACATTTACTCTTCTGAAGTCTAAGGAGTTCAACCAATTTCTGTACCTCAGTTAACTCCCGAAAAACAATAGCTAGCAGCAGGGAAATCGGACGCTCATTCTTAGTGACAACAGGCACAATTTTCAATCGAAAAATGTGGAGATAGAGGCAGTTTGCATCGTTTCCACAATCATCACAGTGATTCTGAGACTATGTTCCGCTCGCTCTCCAAACAGCTTTCTTGAAACTTGTGCCGCCGCATCCTGGTCCCTAAAAGCATGCTCAAATCCAGCTCTATTTTCGGCGCGACTGTTGAGCATCGAACACGCCTTTGTTAGCAGATTACTCCTATGTTGATGAGCCAACGGCGAAACATCACTGCGCAGCTACTGGAACAAGTAATCACTGGAACAAGTAACTTATCCTTGCCGACACACATCAAATACATATGTACAAAAACACTTAAGAAATTGGTTACCTAAGGCGCGCACTCAGCGAGGCGCCGAAAAACACAAAAATTCGAATGTATAAAACAGTCGTCAGACCGACACTCGATTGCGCATGCACCGTGTGGAACCCTTACCGTCAAGGCGGTATGAACAAAATTGAAGCTGTTCAAAGGAAAGCCATTTGATTTATTTATCGCCGGTTTGACCTTACGTTTTCACCATCCACTTCCCTCGTATCGCTAAACCTAACCGCCTTATCTGACCGTCGCGAAAAGGAATGCTTAAACTTTTTTCATCGTATCATTCACGGTTCGTGGCGCCTGTCTGCTCACAAATATGCTACATATGCCAACCCGAGACAGACCAGAAGCACTCATGGACTTTGCGTTTCCCCCTATCACCCATGCGCCGAGACGTGTAAATACAGTGTCTTTCTGCGATCAACTGAGCAGTGGAATTCATTCCCTAGCCACGTGCGCTCCCTTGACTCTGGTGCCTTTTTTACCAAAATTCAAGCGCTGTAAGCCATACAAATGCACAACTTTTATTTCTCTTTTTTTTGTTTCTATTTTCTTTGTAAGACGGTACTTCTGCGTGTGTATTTGTATTTAGATACGCATGCGAGCGTACTACATATAAGACAGTTAACATCTGCAGAAAATTGAGCACTCAGCAAGCGCTCGTACCAGCACGACAGTCTGTAATTAAGATAGCTGGTCTACGTACTTAAAGCTGTTGCTCAGTTTTTCAACCTTCACGGAAATGCTAGCGTTGAATCCGAAGTCAGCAAATGATTGCTCCGCCCAATCATTGCTTCGTTCATGGTAGGATCGTTCGTATTTCAAGCTTAAAAATTGCAACGCATTGGTGATATCGGCTAGGTCTGTGTGTTCCCTCAAATTAATACGCAAAGAGTACGTATGACGTGTGTTTTATTTAGTAAAACTAGCCCTGTTGTCAACGTGTGTATCATGTTGACAAAAAATTGATGTTCCTGGGGCCCGACAATTTAACCAGATCTGGAACTCTTCAAGCGCCGGTTCCCCTCGTATCTTCAAATCTTGCCTTCACGTCTTAAAAAAGCAAGCAGTTGTCAATTTCCGCCGCTATATAATTTGTTATAAGCGACACACCTACTTTCAAACTCCTAAATCATAGGCCAAAGTGTGAACACTAATAGCGAACAATATTCTATATTCTCACAAATCTGTAGCAAAAAAAACAGTCGTGGTATACATAAATACCCAGCCTTCTCTAAAAACACAACAGAAATGACAAACTCTTTCACGCGTGCTAAAGATGAACGTTAACAATTTATAACTCTATACTGAGCCACAACTACAAAATTCATTTCGCTGTGGTGAAATCAGAGACAGTGGGGTCAAAGTCTACTTTAATAAAGTTAAAAAATTATATAAACCCGAAACTATAACTGGTACATGCGCTACTAGAACATATCTTTCAAACTGTCCTAGTGGTCGCCATCTTCATCATTAGCCTACGCAGGACCCCTGCTGAACGAACACCTCTCCCATTGACCTCCAACTCTCCTGTCCTGCGCGGCTCGAGTCCAAAGTTTACCCCCAATTTCTTAATTTCAACCCTCCTTCGGGTCAATAGCCTTCGCCTTCTTTTAGATTCATCTCTTGGTACCCACTCTGTTACCCTAATTGTCCACCGGTTGTCCGTTCGTCTCACTAGTAGTCGTACTTCAGCGTTAATTATCTTGAAAGCATCACTAAAATTTTTTGCTGTATATCTAGAATAAATTTCTAGGGCTTTAAGAACATTTTGAAAGAGGCAGAATTTGTAAAAATTATAACCATAAAAGCTCATATCCTTTGCAAAGTTAACAGCCATGTTATTTAGCATTTGATGTCTAACATTTATATTTCTAAGCTAGGGCAAAACCATAAATAGACCATTATCTTTATAATAGATTTTTATAATAGATGTTTTAAACCATTTTCAAAACCGAAGCATCAAAGCACTACCCCGAAAACACAACTACACAAATGTGTATGCGTGTGCGTGGAGGTGGGTGTGCGTGCGTGCATGTGTGTGTGCATGTGCCTGTGCGGACGTGCGTGTGCGCGTGTATGCATGTGTATATTCTGTGTGTGAAATTGTAGGTCAGTCGTGGTTATGTCATTCTCCTGTTTCGAAAATATCTTCATCGAAGTCACCAAATGTGCCTGCGTATGTGTCGGGCCTGCGGTTCGTGGATGCGTGGCGTGCGTGCTGTGTGTGTGTGTGTGCGTGGTTGTGGCTCCCCTTAACGGAGCCACAAGACAAAAATACAAGTCTGCTTATTTAAGTAGACTCCGTTGTTTTTTCAACAGTACATCAGTTTTATCAGAAACTTCAAAGACTATCTAGATAATAAAGAAAACAGATGAAGCAGTCGCGGCTCCCCCTGACACTTTCCGGCGAAATCTCTCTGACGTCATAGAATCTTGTTTGCGTGATTGGAAACCGCCGACCAAAGCCACCACCAAGACGCATAAGTGGGATATTGTAATGGTGCCTTTAGTTCCGTTTGAGTGTATCACTTGTATGCTTACAAGCAGTTAACACCCGAATAACTATGTTTTACTGCTGGCTTTCATTGCTTTGCTCCTGTGCCTATTACGTCACTGTATTGCGCAAGTTCATTCCTTTTCCATATTTATTGCGCTTTATTTTTCTAAAAACGCGTCTTTCGGGGCTGTAATGCAGCCGAGCAAGTGACCAACGAGTAGTTCTCTCAAATTGAACAAAGTTGTAGTTTATATTCACGACCACTGTTACCTCTCCTGTAACCTGGTTGACATGTCGAAAACGTTTTATTTTAATACAGTACATTACTGCGAGCTGTATCGCGTATCAAGGCAAGGTCAAGCTGACCCTCCTACCCTCTAAGCTTTCAAAGGTCGCTAATGGCTGAAAAAAAACCTGACCGTCACCTGAAATACAAACAGCTTTTAAAGGCGAAGCATCCTATGCCTCACTGGTGGCGTCGTTTGTCCGAGTAAACCGCTCTGCAGGAAAGCCAACTTTACACAATAGGTGTCACAAAACCGATGATCATAATAAGCGAAAACAAATCAAGTGCCTCAAAAAAAACCTTCCTGTGGTCCGAATCGAACCTGGGTCCTTTGCGCCATGAAGCCGACGTCTATCCCACTGCGCCATTCCGACACGGCCGAAGCAGTTTGGACTCTTGACTTTGATTTATGGAGAGGGGGAATCGCGGAAGCCCATGAGCGGCCGGAGAGAAGGCGTCGTCCCCCTCGCTCAGCAGCCAGGGCACGTCATGGGTCACGCGGAAACCCGGCCGTCCAATGGGATGGCCAGGCGGCTGACATGACGTCATTCGGGAGGTGACAAGAGGCGCCCAGGAAGCGCTCGGAAGGGACTCCACGTCGGACTCGACGGGGTGACCACCAGAGGAACAGGAGCCGGAGTAACTGGCTCTTCTCAGCTGGCGTCGGCCAACATCGTTCACCGGTAGCGCCGGAGTCAACGACCCGGGCGCTCATCAACGCGGGTACCGTCGACGTCGCAGAAGACGCGGGAGCGCGAGCGTGGATTTCATATTAAACCAACCCTGAGGATTACCGCCCGTTGTCCTTGCCTCTTGCCTACCTCCCATTTCGGTGCCGTTGCCACGGCTGCCTTGTGTGGAGGATTCTCCGAGTGTTACCCACGCCACAACTTCCGCTCAGGTTGCATGGTAGAAAGCTTCGCGTTCTAACCACTTTCCTCTTAAAATAACTGCTCCGTCCTTTACATGAACACGCACAGTGCATAATTTTCAGGGAGATCATCTCAGCCGCACCTTTTCCTTCTCCCAATTGACTTTTGCTTTTTCAGCAGTAAACAAACGCTTCAAAACGAAGGCTAAGCACTGCCCACATGCTAATGGAGACTTCACCTGCTGCCTCTAGGTTGAGGCGTGAAATTTTAAATGCGAACGGCAACCCGAAAGCAAGCTTTATCCCATTTCTAATTATCCCATTTAGTAGGCCGTCGTAGTATAGCTGTACATTGCGGGTCGTCATTTATCAGGTTTGTATAGAACTTCCCTTGTCTGTATTTCAAAAACAAATCTGTTGAATTCAAATATTTTCATCAAGTTAACGCGAAGTGTCAGCACCAGAGTCGGCTTCGGACGCAGTACATAAGTTACCTTGCGAAAAAAGCGCGAACACGTATAGCTATTACCTACGGCCTTGTTCTTTGTGTACGCAATGACGTAAAGGGGCTTACTTGCGGTGGACGACTCCCGATTGCAGGGGACAAGCTCCGTCGACGCTGTCCCCTCTCTGGAAACTGCAGTTCCTCCTCTTGCAGAGGTCCCAGCATGGTTTCTCGGCTGCGAACATACATGTGTTTGTGGTCAACACGCACCTCCAATTATTCGGCATAGGATTTACATTCTTCGAACGAATAAATTTTGAAAGGAAGTTGTTTCAAACGCGAAGCTTCCTCCGATATAACTGCGAGGTCAACAATCTAATCAGCTGGTCCAAATCTATAGTATACGACAACTCTGATCTATCCGAATGTGATTCTACATCTATTAGTTTGTGATAGGGTCATGTGAATGCGCTGATATGGTTATCTCAGCGGTGTCATTGGTTTGGGGTTCCCATTGGTTAAATGTGTGGCGTAATCAACGCGCCATCAACGCGGCTGTCAGAGAATGCTTCAGTCACCCTCACCATCATCATCATCGTTCAACCGTATGGCGCTAAACTGCATCCGTCTACCACAATACAATCTATTGTGCATGTGCAGACATCCCATTAGGCGGTTAGTGATTGATGTACCCTTGGTGGAAATACATTGCGTACAGTTGGCTTGTCTGCGGTAAACCTGGCCTTTCTGCAGTGCGCTTTGGCGTAACTACATCGCCATCAGGGGAAGCCATAAAAGCTTCGCTTTAAAAAGCTTCCGCAATATTGAAACTAGAAAGCACTGTTTATTCTGTCGATTCAGTTCACGAGGAAAGCGGTTATTGTGAGTAGAAACGGCGTTGCGGTAACAGTCCCGCTAGCGTGCCTTATTTAAACTTCCAAAAGTCTTTAACACCACAATCGCGAGCGCGTATGCTTCGTGACAGCCCACATTAAAAGTCATCATACGCATGCCTTTCGTGGATATTGTTCGTGACTATTTCAAGACAAATTGAGGCTTCGTAGAGCTATTTCTGCGCACAGCGCAGGAATCGGACAGCTGCCCTACGGGGGCCCAAACTTCATTTTCCGCGCGGTACGAGTTACAGTCGACTCCCGTTATTACGAAGTCCACCGAACCGCGAAAATTCGAATTAACCGAGCTTCCAGTTTAACAAGACGCCCAACAAAAGCATGGTTATTAGACTGCAAACTAGGCCCCTTGATTTCGCTCAGAATATCGACTTTTGTCGCCAAGTCGAGCGTATACGACACGGATTGCCGTCATAGTTGAGACCTGTCGCTAAAATGGAAGCCTGAAGCGTTTACCACTCGAACTGCCCACTCAGCGATGTGCGCCAGAAAGAGGGTGAAGCCGTTAAAGTGGGTCAACTGGCCTACCGCTTTATCGACATGTAATGTGTTGCCTCAGTTGCGATGACGCCGACATCGGTACAGAGCCCTGGTGCTGTTCTCGCACTTGAATTTTTAACTTTTTTTCGAGCACTTACGGCAGCCCGGGGCTTTTTATTCGAAATAAATTGCAATTAACCAATGTAATAGATTTTAGCTTGGAATTAGCCAGCAATTTCTTCAAATGGATTGCACGTATAATTGGCCTGGACCAGCACATCACTTCCGAATTACCAAAAATTCGAATTAAACAAGTTCGACTTATTGGCAGTTCACTGTAGTTTGAAATAAAGTTTCTTAAGTACTGCGTGCTGTGCTTTTTTGCGCTTCTGTATACAAGTATGTCGGATGCCTACCTTTTCCGAAACATGTGGGTCGGTGCTAGTGCTATTTTTAACACTTAAAATTTTTCTTACTACCTCTTCTACTACTACCTCGCATAGTTTATCGACGGATGCGAACCCATACCTGTTAAAGTACGCAAACCAAAGTCGCTGGTATTTATTTCTGGTTCTCTGGTTGCAAATGAAAAAACACATGTGGCGTGTTATCTGCATTTACCGCGGCTGTCGCCTGTAGTGCTGACTTGTTTGAGCACACCCAAAGTGTATGGTACTATGAGCCTACCAACAGCAATGATGGAACTCGGGAAAAAAACGGTTGCTTCCCGACTGTGACTACAAACGCGTCTAACGTAGCCAGCTTGTAATCCCGTGGATGTCTATGCACTGCGTTTAGCGGGGGGGAAATTGTGTGAGTACGTGGATTACTGTAGTAAGATGGCAAGTCGGGCTAGTTGGTGCAGATTAAGATTCATAGTGAAAAACAGCGCAAGGAACACAGGGACAAAAAGGAAGAGTGGACGACGCACAGCGCTGAACTCGCAACTGAAAGTTTATTAGAAAGAAAGCACGTATTTATACACAAAAACCATACTATCGCGTGAACAGATAACACGGACAAAGCGTGTGAGCGACAACAGAGTAACATCTTTAAAACACTGTGGCACGCGACGAAATTCAGCATCCAAGAAGTTACACAATCTGCTAGCGGATAAGAAACTGAAATTCCTTGTCAAGTAATGACAGAGAAGGAACACTAACGCACTTGCCCTCGTTCCTTCTAATATGGAAGGCCTCTATTATCTCTCGGACCTGCTGGTTTTTATGTTTGGCTACTACTTTTGTGTCCTTAAAAACAGGGTAACAATCTTTACATTTTTTACATTTTTTGCAGTGTTGTGCGACGTGGGAATAGTCATCGCCCTTCAAAGAACGTCTATGCTCCATTAGTCGAATGTTAAGGCATCGGCCCGTTTGGCCGATATAAACATGACCGCAGACAAACGGAATCATATACACCACACCAATACTACAAGGCACAAAACTTGACACATGTTTTACTCCACAGCTTCCACGTGTAGCCATACCTGCCAACCTCCTATCTACCGCGCTACATATCTTACCTAATTTGTCGGGCGCCGAGAAAAGGACGTTTACACCATAACGGCCTCCTACGTTTTTTAATCCATGGGACAACGCGTGCACATATGGCATGACCGAGAAGTCTTTTTTCCTTGACTCTGTATCTCTACCCGCTACTGAACCAGATTTCACCCACATTTTTACTTTGTCAACAGCAAGACGCATCACATGCTTGCTGTACCCGGTATTTCTGTATTTCGGTACACGCTCAGCGTTTTAGTAAGCCCGAAAACGCCAGGACGAGTACATTTCTTGATATGCAATCGTGTTGTCCACGCGCAACGTTCGTTCACGGTAACACCACACCTTACTTGGACCATGCTTTTTGTTGGTCAGAGAGAAACACCCCATTCGATTAGAGTTAAAGCGTTACGTGTCTTATCAAACGCGAGAAGTGAAGGTAGTCATCGTCGCACCCGGCGACAACACGAATGGTGCCACAATTACCGTCCCCAAAAAGAAAAGAAATAATTATGTCTGTCTGGAATTTGAATCCGATTCGCTAGAGCAGCAGCCAAGTGCTCTAACTACAGGCCTAACCCCGTACACTGGCAGAATGGAACAAGGATGATCCTGATGCGAGCGCTGCGACAGGCCCATGGCGGCGCGCGTGTAGAACGAGTGCTCGCAGAGGACAGCTTCGACTGCGGGGAAGCTGCAGCACGAAGTTCGGCCACTTTGGACGTACGAGTAAGTCGCGTCAAAAGGCCAAGAAAAAGAAGCTTGCTGAGATTGATGCTTGGGCAAGTTGGCGCATGGTTTGAAAGAGGGAAACAGCTGCAAAATTGGACACCCGCGAGAAGTAGGAAGCGACAACACGGCGCTGTTGTCGTTGTCATCTCCGCTGTGGTCATCGTCGTCTCCGTGCTAACAGTGCTGTGTTGTCGTTTCCTTCTTCCCATGTGTGTCCAATTTTGTGCTGTTCCGGATCCAGAGATTCTTAGCACCCTCTGCTGCGTCACAGGTCTGGCCACCACCGTGTTCAGTTGTTTCGCAGCCACTGGAGACTGAGGGCCGAGGATTAATTGCGTATTCATGGAAGGTTGGGGCCATTGCAACACCGCGGTGACCAATCCTGCTCTCATGAGGGAATGCGTTACCGGCAATGGTCGCCGGGATCTGTCCGCACCCCACGCCTCCTTCAGGAATTCCATTAACACGCGAAATTTTTTTTAATCCGGTAGGGAATGGCGCGGCAACGTTTCGAACCACGGTCCTTCTGCACGCGAAGGACCGTGGTTCGAGACACAGCGGTGGCGTAGAGGTAGAGCATCCGCCTTGCGTGCAGAAAGGAGAAGCCTTCGATAACTAACAGGAGCCGCCGCAAGGGGGTCGAAACAGCCACACGAGCTTCGTTTCGGCTCCCACTTCTCGCTTCGCCACTTGCGAACGAGCACTTCCTCTCCATCTGATTCTTCCATTGATCGAACCAGCATGTTTCAAGGATTCCCCTGACACCCTTTTCATCGAGATCGACCCAACAGGCGAGTCACCCTGTCCAATCAAAAATTCACCACCGCCGACAGAGGGTTACCCGTAACGCCACAGCGAGGAAGAGCATCGGCCTCGCCTCGCGCCGCCGCTGCGTGTAACTGCTACATCCCACGTGCACAGATCCTGACATCTCCACCATGAATTGCGGAGACGAGAAACGTGCAGCGTTCGCCCCACACAGCGAGCATTCTTCTCTAACGGCAAACTCTTGGATACAAGTAATTAGCAAGCAAACGCAACGCAATGCCTCCAGACAACTGAAGGAGCATCAAAAAATACCCACATCGCGCCTTCAAAGCACCCCCGCCAATTTTGTGGCTACATGAACTTTCCAGCAAAACTCGCCCAGCTCGACTCACCACTGGGCAAAAATACTTTCCCGGCTCTACCCAAGACCAACCCGCCGCCGCCCCATCACCAGGTGAGCAGGTCAGCTGTTCTTGCCACGTCTTCAACTCCTCTACTTTTTCCTGCATGATAACCCTCCCCTTACATAAACCCTCCCCCACAAACACCCAAATATGTTACACGAAGCACATGTGACTCCTACAGTGCCAATACCACCTCACCGATCAGTTTTTTGCCCTGAAACACACCTCGTTACCGAGATTGACCTCAGCCCGCGGTGACCACACTTGCCAACATCATACAGCAAACCGTAGCCCCTATATACGCGACATTATCTGTACCCAATGAAGAACACAAATTCATGGATGCACAGCCTGATCCGCACCAACAGCCCGAATCATCTCCTGCCACACCGATTATCAAAAAGTCCAAACTCATATTTTCTCGCGCACACACTACCCAACAAACACACACTTCCAAGGACACTATGACAACACCTGGACGCCCATTAAGACACAACCCACTTTCAGCTGCACATCTTTAAATAGAATTGCCGATCTTTCACAAGCAAGAAACATTAACTAAACCTTTTCCTCGCATCTGATCCTGCAGACGTCGTCGCCCTTCAAGAAACAAACGGTCTTTGACCCAAACTGATTGGCTACCAAGCCTTAACAACTGGCCCCTACCACCGGACGGCTATTTTTTCCCAAGCGCATCCCCCGGTGTTAACTCATATCCTTGACTCTGATACCCCCACCATGTTTACTAAAATTCTGCCGACAACAACAACTTAAATATCGCTCTTCATTCTCAACTTATTAGGCAAGCTCGAATCACCAACTGGTGAAAATTCCGCGGAGATAACGCACCTCTCCCTTCCCCGCAAGACAATCTCGCCGCATGGATATATGCACTCGAGCAACGACTGCGGAACCACAAGACGGCGATATCTTTGACGACGGAGCACCCGGTAGCAGACCCGCATCTCCTCCACATTTGAAAATCCACACAGTCTTACTAGGTGGTGGCGTAAACAAAAACACAGTAAACGCCTACATCGATGTATTGCTGTCCTAAACCAACAAGCCCAAGACTGCTCCCACAACCTCACAGAAACACAGCTGTGCATCCTTCTACAACCAGCTTCAAGGTACGCTAAGCACAAAGAAAACATAACATATACTGCGCTCTCTTATCGACAAAGAACAAATGCGCACCATCACTTCCAACCAAATTTACCAACTGATACAAACCTCGGACTTACACAAAACTCCTACACTCAGTTTGACGGGACATCTTTGGCCACAAATCCCAACACCCACCTTCAAATGATCTTAAGCTCTATAATGTAAACGACAATACAGAGTTAGTCTCCCAGTTCGCCATCAAAGAGCTCCATCAGATGCTGCAAATGTCAGAGCGCAACAGCGCCCAAGGAGACGCTGGAATAAACTAACCGACTACTCCGCAATCTCGACGACGAAACCATAGAAGCCCTGCTTGACTTGTTCAATCAACATTTGGAAGCCGAAACTCTGCCTGCACAGTGTAAAAAAGACAAGCCCCTAAGGCTCAACAATCTCTGACCTATCTTCCTTACCTCGTGTATTGTCAAAAGTTTTGACCCTTTGGTACAAAGACGTCTCACCACGCACCTCGAAACAATCGGACAATATCACAACACCATGTTTGGGTTTCGTAGCGGAATTATCCACTTAAGACGTGCTGTTACACCTCAAAGTGCAAGTAATCGAAACCCTTAGCCTCAGTCATCCCAAAATAACCATGACTCTCGACGCGCAGGGAGCACTCGATAACGTTTACCATTCTACAATTCTGGATAACCTTGCCACTACACACTGCAGCCATCGAACTTTCAACTAGGTCAAGGCTTTCCTCCTTAACCGAACGGCCACACTTCGACTCGGCCCGCACCTTACCCTTCTTTTTGGCATGCCTGCGCGCGGAACATCCCTAGGCTCCGTTATTTCTCCTTTCTTCTTTATGTTGGTTTACTTTCACTACCCGTAAAACCCGACCACATCCGAGACCTTCACCATGCTTTCTATGCCTACAACACCGCGTTGTCGACAACTCAAGGGTCAGTCGAAGCCCAACAACACACCCTACAGCAAGTCATAAACGCCATCAATACGTATCTCATACCACGAGGGCTACGCTGTCAAGCCGAGAAGTCTTCCGTACTGATGCTTCGCTCGCGCACACGAGGTAGACCCCCTTAACCCCCAATTAATCTTAATCTGAAGATTCAAAAGACTCCTATCCCCAAAAGTGCCTACTTTACGTATTCTTGGCAATCCTTTACATCGTGGTGGCTCGGGTGCTTCCCTTATTCCTCAACTAAACAAAACATGTTCCCAGCTTTCTCATCTGATACAACGTGTAAGCCAGCAACACGCAAGGCTAACGGACAATGAATCCTTCAAGCTCATAGAAGCTCTGCTACTTAGTCGCATTACCCCATTACATGCACTAAAAACCCGCCAGATTGAGAAAACTTGGCATATTAGTACGGAAAGCCTACAAAACGGCTCTTCATCTGCCCACCTTTGCATTCATACAAAAACTCCTCGAACCGTTGCGGAGCTTCTTGAAGCACAACGCAACAAGACTCAAATCGATCTCCTTCTACTTACTACAACAGGAAGACACGTGCTAAGTGTTCTGGGACATGACACCCCAAAAGACCACGACACGCCCCACCCAATCTCCATTTCCGTGCGTCAACCAATTTACACCCCTCCCATTCCGAGACACATGCACCCAACCCATAACATGGGAAGAAGACTAGCTCGTATCCGAACGCTACAAAGACTTGGCACGGATCCACACGTCCGATATACAGGCATTGCGCGCACTCAACATGACCGGCGTACCACAATTGGGGCTCTAGACTGCAGGGGTACCACGGTGACTGCTGCCACGTATCGCGGAATCTCGCATTACCGCTGAATCCACCGCCATAGCTCACGCCGCTACCACGTACCGCAGTCAACACCCTGTCGTAATTGTTACTGACTCTTTCCAGGCATGCCTGCACTACCTTCGTGGGCAAGCTCCTCTCGCAGCAATTGACCTTATCAAAAACTTACCTCTCAACTATCCATCACAATATTATGAACCCCTGCTCACACCGGCCTGCAGGGGAATGAAGCAGCCCGTGCTGCAGCCCGTCAAAATGCACACCGGGTAATCTCAGCTTCCGAATCGTCAGCCACGGAAGACATCACCACCAACCACCTGACCGCCACTGAAGATAGTCTTGCCCACTACAAGCATCTCCGCTACAAATCTCCTCCACCGCACCTCTTCCTCACGCACGCCCAAGCATGCACCTGGCGACGCCTTCGAACAGATACCTACTACAACTGTACACGACCTCACCCCATTGCTCCTACGCTATACCCGAGCACCTGTCAATCATGTAATATCCCACTAGGCACATTGTACCTTGTCATTTATTTATTTATTCTTTTTTCAATGGTACTGCCAGCCTTTTCTAATGGGGTCTTATGCACGAGCGGGTAGAACAAAGAAGAAAATGCGCGAAGGTACATATCATACACGCACACATAGAATCAACATCACCAAAGCAATCACAACAACGGGCGGAGAAAATAGGGGAATGCACCATCAACAAAGTGAACGCCACGATCTACCAGTATCCGCAAAACAATCGGAAGTTCTAACAAAAACCAAACCTGTGATCCTAAGCCAGACATACTGATAGCATGGTTAATAATACACAAGACATCCATGGAAAGAGCAGGTGCCGGGTAATTTGTACAATGAGGACATTGTAATTAGTAATAGAACCGAGGTACAGTGTAAAATAGAAGCGCAGCTGGAATGTACGACACCAAAAAAAAACACGAAAGCAGAGAGACAAAGCAGAGCTACAGTAGTGCTTGAGTAATTCGTATGAACGCACCATGGTTCCGCACCCAATACTTTTGCTTGTTTTTAACGCGTGGCTAGAACTTATACATGAATAAAAATATCAGCTAACAATATTGACTACGGACGCTGTACAAGCAAGCACTGGTTTTGAGTAAAGGCTTGCGGTATTTGTAAAGCACCTATTGCAATTGCATGGTATACACAACACTGTCCCTTGTTTGCCTGTTTTTGTTTAGTAGCCCGACCAAGAAGACAAAATACAAATTCTGTTTTTACAAAGACTGCTTTCTGCCGATAACAATGATACCGATTTTATCGGAAACTTCGAAATGATAATCTAGATATTAAAGAAAACAGATGAAACAGCCGCAACTGCCCGGCTACTTTCCGGTAATTTCTTTTTGACGTCACAGGTTCTTCGGTTGCGCGATTTGCACCCACCGACGTAAGCCACCACCAAGAAATATAACTGGGAGATTGTAGGAAGGCCTCTAGTTTTGTTTGATCTTATCACTCGCATGCTAACGTGCGGTTAACAGACTGATAAGTGTGTTTCCAGTGCTGGCCAATTACAACGTCACTTTTGTCGGTATCACATAACTCTAGCGTGAAATTTGGAAGTTCTTCAATATTGTTGCATCTTTGGCAAAAATGTGTTTCGTGGCCATAATGCAGCAAAGTGAATTTCCAGGGGCGAGTTCTTTTAAACTGAACGAAGATAAATTTTGTCTTCATGGCTTCTTTCGGCACACCGATTGGAATATCCATCTAACACTCATAAAGGCTTTCCGTTACTTTTTTATACACTGAACAAGCGGCACTGAACATATTGTTAACTTTCTAACCTTAAAAGCACTTCTCGTACCTTGGTCATCTCCCTCGTCTCAGCGGAAAGTGCTAGCCGCATTATTTGATTCCCTCCATGACATCGGCGTGGCTGAGATGATATAGGACTAGAACATCCGCGCACTATGCAACCATCTGTAGACTTTTCACGTGTCGCACTCACGGTCCCCAACACAATAGCTACCTCGTTGTTTTTTTTCTTCTCACTAATTTTATTTCCTTCTGCTTTTTTCTTCCATCTTACTTCCTATTGTAACTTTATTCCCTCCTTCCTACCCGCAGAGTAGCATGTCGGCGACAATATGCCAGCAGACATCTTTGATTTCCTCTAATAAAGAGCTTCTATCTCTCTGTCGCTTTAGCATTTAGGTGATGCAATCAAGTGGAACTAAAAGCCCCACTGCGATCTCCGGTCCTGTTTGTTATCAGTGGCTTTGGTCAGCGGCCGCCACTCGCAGAGCAAGGTTCTGTGACGTCGTAAAAAATCACAAACAAATGGCTCAGAAGTCGGCAATGGTTCATATACCTTCCCTAGTATCTCCATTATTGGGTCAAAGTTTTCGATAAAATTAGTACAATGTTTTTCACAACAAAGCCACTTTTTTAATGAAGCAAACTGGTATTTTGTCATCATGGTCCCTTTCAAATGACGCCACTACGAACGCTCTCTTTGACCAAAGGATACGACTACTGTCACTAGAAAAGGCTACAGAGTATCGGCACTCTTTTCTCCTTTTTTTCGTGCCGCCACCATGATCGTTGGTGAGTTTGCATCACGTGACATTTTTTAGCACTGAGTCGGTTCATGGGCACCGCCATTTTGTTGTTTATGCATTTTACTTCGGTCAGCTGTGGTAGTCTCAGCTTGTCCTCCCTGCGCTGTGGCTGCGCGCGACTGACGTCGTTCCAAACGCGAATCAAAGACAACGAGCTTCGCAGCATTTCAGCCGCAGAAATGTGTTCCAAGATGCGTTTTGATGCGTCTTCAGCAGTGTTGTTTACAAACGACGTCGTCAAAGTTAGCGGTGAGGCCGCAGAAGCGGTAATCTGGCAACACTTATAAACACGAAAATGGCCGCCGTTGCTTACTTGCGTGCCTCAGTGAATCTACTCTGTATCTTGTCTCGTGACACTAGATACGACAACTTCGCGAACAAAAACAGTGCACAGAGAGACCAACCTTGATCGTGGCAGTCGGTGAGCCTTCCACGAAAGCTCCGAGAATGTCGTCCACGACATTTTCTGCATACTCCCCATCCTTCTTCAAGGTCATGGCTGTGGAACAGTTTTGTTTCTATCGCTAGCTAAGAAAAATGTCAAAACGTCTGTTTCGGTGCACATTTTTGAAAACAAATATTCTTTCTTTGCATACTTAGGCCAGAAAATTTCGTTCTGTCGCTATGTCTGTCGCTTGATTCAGTCCCCCGGCCAAAAAGTGTTCAGAAACTTCTTGAACTAGAAGTTTACATAGGCAAGACCTTTCCGAACTACTTAATCTAGTACCATGCTTCATGCTTGTCAGCATTATTGAGCAAGAAGAAAACACTAGACATATTTGAGGCGATACATGAATACATAAGTGGCCCTTGCAGTCTTCTTTTAATAAATTATGTATGTTCCAGATTTTTGCGATAAGCAAACAAAGAATACGTGTTGAAATAAATGTTAAAATGCAAAAAGCCCCGTGCTCGACCCCGTATTTTGTGACGGCATCTCTACTCGAACAGAAACAAAAGCTCCAATTAGATGGGGCGGGAGAAGTGAACGCGGTAAAACTCAATTTAATTGAGCGTACCTCCGCCGTGTTTATCGTCTCAGGATCGATACGGGAGGGCACGAGCGTTGGAGGTGGGACCGGGAGAGAGATGAGAGGTATTCAAGAGTCAAAGGGGGCCGAAGACTATCGTCTTTCGACGACATTTGCAGCGAAGTGAATAAATACACGGCCAATCTCGCACTTCGCTTTAAATCCCACTAGGAGTTGGTTTGACTCGGTAAGTAGGGCAATCCATACTCTAACTCCCTGTTTGATTCTATTACTAGCGATTTATATGCACGATGATTATTATCAGGGGTCGCAAAAGCGCCATGAAGACAAAATGCAAGTTTTGTTCTTTTAAAAAGATTGCCTCGTTAGAATCATGCAGACACCACTTTTAACGTAAACTTCGCTGAAATAGGCTGTATAATTAGGGAAAAAAAGGGAATGGCCATGCGACCCAGCAGCGCATTTCCCGCAACAGAACCTATGATGTCACACCAGCCAGCTCTGCGATTGGCGGAGGCCGGTAAAAGCAAGCTCAAATAATGCAGAACATATAAGCTTATCGAACGAGCTGTTTTCACTTAACTTTAGGATAAAATTATTTTCTTTCAGTAAGAATGGTGGGAAAAACAGTGGAAGTTACGAAAGCACACGTAAACATAGAAGTACCGATGCGTACTGTTGTTGGTACTGCGCGCACTATGCTTCGTTTAGATATTTAGCACTGCGGGGCTTTGTGGTTGTCTCAGACGGCACTGGCCGATGACGCAAGCAACGGTGTCTTACGTGACCCTGTTTTCCGAACGAGCACTGTGTTTAACGAAATGATTATTTTCTCCCTGAACAAAAACAAGCCAGGTTTAAATACGGTCACAAACAAACCAAAGGCAGAAAAGGGCTTGCCGCGGTGTAGTAGCGCCATCTAGGTTGACTAACAGTAAGCAAGTCTCCGCTCCACTCCAAGTTTAGCCGAAAGACCTGTTCTTATGATGTCATTGCAAACGTCGTTCAAACACATGTTATGGCGCGAGAATCAATATTTTAACCTACATTGATTAATTTCGCAGTGAATCGTTTGCTTCTGGACAAGCGCTGGGGGCACTATAGAACACGAAATCTTTCGAATAAGACAAACTTCATGGCCCCTTTAAGGTATGAGGTAGCACATTTATTTTCACACAATCACTGAAGATGCTAGAAGTGAGGAATTTGTATCATAAGTGACTTCGTACTGCGCTATCTACACTGGCTATAAGATGGCATAGTATCCATTGTGATAGCAATGGACAGCAAAGAGGCAACAAGGCCGTGATTGTCCTGTCTACGCATCAACCAAAACTGCACCTCTGAAAATGTAACGCTTAAGTGTGAAACCACTGCACAGACAAATCTGCCAATGCTATAATCCCAATCACAACAAATCATGCACGCCGCCTTCGAACGACTACGATGGTTGAACGCGAAGCTTTCTCCTGGTGGATTCTTTTTGTTGTCGTCTCAATTTAGACTTAGTTTCGACCATGTCGAAATGGACAAAACGGATAAACGCCGGCTTCATAACGAGAGGCCCCCAGTTTGAGTTCTGGCCACTGGTGCGTCTTTTTTTTTTTCTTTCAACCCGCGACCATTCATCATCATTGTCAGAGAAAGTTGGCTTTTCTGCAGGGCATTTTCGCGTTGCAGCACGCATCCGTGAGAACATAAGCCTTCGGTTTTAAACCGCGGTTAATTTTCTGTTTTATTAGGCAGGGTTGCGTAGTCCAAGTACATAGCACCGTTTATCGTCAGGCAAGTTGGTAAAGAGATCCTAGTACTTGGCAGTTTTTGAAGCAGCAGAAAAAGGGCAATGCCTGAAGAAAAGCATGTGAGAGAAACAATGAACCCGCAACCTTTGCAACGCATTGTTTCACACTCGTGCTATTGTGACAGACACGAACTGCAGAAACAAACACAGAACGAAAAATACAGAAACACATCCCGAGTAATCTGCACAGTGTAAAGTACGTGCACCTAATTCCCAGATAAACAACACGCAAACTGCCAAAGTTTTTATCACTCAAGATGAGCAGCCCTAGTTGAAGCCGCTCACATTGCCGTCAACGCAATGTGTCACCCAGCAGTAACTTATCCCGCGTGGCGCAGTTGACCTTTTTTGTTGCGAATTGATCCCGCGATTCCCCAGTGAAAAGCTCAGTTTGATTCCTACGTTTTGTTTTTGGTGCACTCGTAACTTTTAGACACCTGGGTTTCCTGTCTGTTTCGAGGACAAAGCTTGGTTGTCCCGAAAAACTATTGTAGTTTGGGTAACGTTCCGATCATTACTTTTTATTCCTCATTCAATTTTCTTAAAATGTAGTCATGCACAAGCAAAAAGCGAACACAAAATAATGAACTTGAACACTCAAAATCAAAAATATGGTTCGTGGATATCGTGGAGAGCAAAGGTGGTCACTGAAATTTCATTCGTTATAGGCTCATTTTCGCACAACTCATTCATCTCCCACGCCGCATACACTCATTTTCACAAAACTGATACCATCCTATTATCGTGAAGGCAAGTGACACAAAATTTTAAGAAAAGGTACTGTCTGCACGCTGCCAATTTAAATAAAAAGTCATTGGTAATGTATTAGCGAATATATTTTCTGACGCCACTCGCATCTGGCAATAAATCTGCCAGAATCCCCACAATTTAACCTACGTTACAACAAGCAGTATGTGAAAAAAATTCTACATGTTTGATCGAGCACTGGACGTGTTATTGAGATAGAACGGCCTCATAAAAGCTTCGACAATGATAACAACCACGCACGTGTCTTTCCTGGTTCTAATTCTTTCTGATTCTCACAGTACTGCAAGTGTAACGACAAATGTAACAGAACGTAGTATGGACGTTCCATCTTTAGCATAACGACGTCGCATTTTTCGCCTGAATTTGTTTCACAAGCTATATTGCAAGCTACTCTCCATGATGAACTGCTTTCACAGCTTCCGTACATATCACATCGTATTGGCCATAATCACAAACTTAGTGTTGATTCCTCTAACACAAAATACTTTGCTGAGTCTCACTCATAAAACAACCCTGCAGTGGAACCGCCTTCCAGCCGGCACTGTTTCCATACGCAACTATCACCTGTTTCATCAAGCAATCGCTAACATTGTATAAGCAGGACAATCTATTTTTTTGTATTTGAGCACATGCACTGTATTCATCACTTTGTATGTCCCGTAATACCCTCTACCCTCTTCAATGCGATTGCCCTGAGGGTAAAAAAATGAATAAACAATGACACAGTTGTGGTATATTAGGAAAGTCTCATTTCCACACCTTGTTACTGCTGCGGAGGCATGCGACTATTCGACTTGCTTTAACTTCTCAAGTTGTTAGTCAGCAAAAATCTCTGTATCTTAATGTCGGTTTTTTTTAATATTCTGCCTTTTTTTATATTTCGCCATGGGACACACTTGTTGAAAACCTGTTTGCGGTGAAATAAAAAAGCGTTGCGAGGCATTCCTATGAAGAACTCATGTTGCTTATTTCCCGTTTTTTTTCTCTCTCCTCTCTGCTGCCAGGTGTCGAAAGCAGGTTTCAATAAAGTGTTCAATGATGAAAAGTAATGCGTACGAATTCCGCACTTTTTTAAACATCCCTCTACAAAATACCCTCGTTGATTGCTGATGTCGAAGTTCCCTCATTACTCAACCTACACAAACATTTTTTTTTATTTTGTTTGGTTGTTTTACGCTCAAGCTACACGCGGCGCGCCGTAGTGCAGGGCTGTGGAGCATTTTCGACCACCTGCGGATCTTCAACGTGCACCGAAATCTCGACCCGGATGGCTTCGCTTTTCGCCTCCATCGGAAAAAGTGGCCAGTGCTGACGGGAATCGCACCCCCGTCCTTTGTCTCAGCAGCACAACGCCCTCAGACACTGCACGACCCAAGCAGGTGACCTACGAAAACCCTTTGCTTCATCCAGAAATCTCCTCGTTTACTGCAAGCCTCGTTTTCATAACCTAATCTGCATTCTGTTTGTTGCTACTGCGCACACCTTATAAGACATCATTTCAGCCACGAAGGAAGGATACTGCTTATGTCCGTGTACAAGTAGCCGGGAACCAGAACGTCATTCACTGGGTGTGGCCTGGGCCAGTGCAGGGACCTGGAAGTGACAGAGATAAGAAACAGATAAGCGAGGTAATAAAAATAGCAGGCTCTGCAGAAATGCCCCCAATAGTTGTGGGCCCCCTGTAAGCAGACACGGTCGCAAACACGATTGTACCAGACGAGCGATCACGGTAGTCCACATCCTCAAGGCCCTGAAGTCCGATGCTCGTTTCGTTCGAGGAATACAATAGATGTGGGATGTCCCCAAGCCTCTTGTAACTCTTGATTCAGTTCGAGGATATTTACCTACATTCCAACTTTTTTGAACATTTCAGAATGGGCGACTTCACTGACAGCAAGTTATAGCCAATTTCGAGGCATTCGGTTTATACACATGCTGTTAGGTGCACAGCCAGAAGAGAGAGAGAACTCTTTAATGTGGGCTCGGGAGGTCAGATCTGCTAACGGTAGTGCTTGCTACGCCAGATGGGGGTGATTACAATGCAGTGTGGTGAATGTGAGAGATCGGGAAAGCAACAATAGAGAGAAAACAAAAGTTAAATAAAAAATGGCACGCAATGAAACAATCAAAGTCTGTCTTTTTGTTCTTCAAGCAATGCTGCTGACCGCACCAAACTTTTCAAAAGTGTAAATATATATGTCCATTCTTAGATGAAGATGTTCCCTCGACAATTTGATGCCATTTTCGGAAAAACAAAATGCCTTACCCAACTCGCTGTCACAAGGAAATAAAAGAAAAGAAAGCGAAAGTACAGGAATAGCAAATGGCTATTTTATTACCGGTGCATGTAACAAGGCACTCCTTTTGCAAGCAGAGGCGAAAAAACATTCCAAAAATAGTTTCGACACTTTCCATCCTTTACATCGAGTATTCCGCAATACACCTGGTAAACAGTTGCCAAAAAAACAAGACTTCCCATGTACGGATGCAACGTTCGACAGAACAAAGAAAACAGCGACGTCTGGATTAACGACAAATCCTTGTCAGCACCCCAACAACAAATCTGATGCATGTAGGTGTTTGTAAAAATACTGCGTTATGACCGATGCTACACGATCTAACGCTCTCATGACGATCAAAGTAATGATGGTTCTTTTCATTTCAAGTGTCTTTTGCATTTTAAAGCGTAAAAATGTCG
This sequence comes from Haemaphysalis longicornis, assembly GCA_013339765.2. Lineage (NCBI taxonomy): Eukaryota > Metazoa > Arthropoda > Arachnida > Ixodida > Ixodidae > Haemaphysalis > Haemaphysalis longicornis. The sequence continues at coordinate 46,633,499 of CM023458.1, forward strand.
GAGCGAACGGTTACCCGACAGCCAGCTTCTTATCTCGTTACGAAGGGGTTCTTCGTGTAGTTGTGCATTGCCATTTCGCCATTTACCAAGTATGCACAAAACTTCCCTTATCAATATTTGTCAGAGCAATCTGTTGAATTAAAGTACAGTCGATCAAGTTAATGCAAAGTGTCAGCGCAAAAGTCGTCTTCGGGCACAGTATATAAGTTACTTTCCGAAAAGAAAGCGCGAACATTCACAGCTATTCTTGCGTCTTGCTCTTTGGGCACGCAATGACGTGAAGGGGCTCACTGGCAGCCGACGACTCCCAATTCTCTGGCGCAAGCTCTGTCGACGCTGTACCTCCTCTGGAGTCTGTATTTCCCCCTACTGCAAAGGTGCCAGCATAGTTTCGCGGCTGCCAACATACAAGTGTTTGTGGTTAACACGCACCTATGGTTATGCGGCCTCAAATTTACAGTCTTCGAACAAAGAAATCCCACGCGCCTTTTTAGATGCGACCGCATCTCATTCACCCGCCTTGTCCCTGCATCCGGCGTCGTCGGCGTCCGCCCCTCCCCCGTTCTCCTCGCCGCGCCAGCTGCGCTCTCCGCCGCTCACCCCCTCTCCTCTCCGATAGCGAACACTCTCTCGCGAGGGGCATTGGATTGGATTCGATTGGATTGGCTTGGCTTGGCTTGGATTGGATTGGATTGGATTGGATTGGATTAAAGTGGATTGTGTTGGATCGTGTTGCGTCATAGCCGCGGCAGACGCACTGGCGCCGGCGCGTCCCCTCACCGTTATGCGCGCTATAAAACGCGGTGCCTGCGCCCCTCCGCTCCATCGTTCCAGCACCGTTCCTCCGCTGTCCAACGCTGCAAAGTGAACCCCCTATGCGTCGCATCTACAAAGGGGTTCCCGCGGGGGGAGGTGGGAGTTTTTTGAAAGGAAGATGTTTGAAACGCGAAGCTTCCTCTGATATAACTAAGAAGTCCACAATCCAATCAGCCAGTCGAAATCTGCTACAACTATGGAGCAAAAGAAATGTGATCGTATATCTATTAGTTTGTGATAGGGTCGTGTGAAGGTGCTCATATAGTTATCTCAGCATTGTCGTTGGTTAGGGGCTCCCATTGGTTAATCGTGTGGAGTAACCAACGTGCCATCTGTGCGCCTGTCAGAAAATGCTTAAATTATCCTCATCATCATCATCACTCAGCCGTATGGCGCTAAACTGCATTCGTCTACCACAATAACACCAGTATGCATGTAAAGATCTCCCGTTGATTATGCGGTTTGGGAATGGTGTGCCCTTTTTGGAAACGCATTGTGTAAGGTTGGCTTTTCTGCAGTGCGTTTCGCTGCAACTACATCGCTTCAGGGAGGCATAGAAGGATTCGCTTTAAAAATCTTCTGAGACATTGAGCCTAACAAATGCTTTTTTTTAAAGGAAAATGGTTATTCCGAGTGGAAACGACCGTGCGGTAACGCTGCCACTAACGCGCCTTTTTTAAACTTCCACTGTCTTTAAAGCCAGCATCGCCAATGCATATGCGTCTTGAATCCCACATAAAGCGTCATCATACTCATGCCATTGGTGAATATTGTTTGTGATTGCTTGAAGAAAAATTAATGCTCGCAGAGTTTTTTCTGCCCACAGCGCAAGAATCGGACAGCTCCTCCGCGTCGCGCCCTGGCGCAACTCAAGGCGGACGCCGAGGGCCTGGCAGAGATCTCGGTCCAGCAACCAGGCTCGTCATCACACCAGTCACGTGAACGCACGAGGAAACAACCTCCACAACACCGCCCCAAGTACCCTCGCCTACCCAACGACGAGATCAAAGTCGTCATTCGCCTTCGAAAGTGCCTGAATGTCGCGCAGGTGAGCGACATTCAGCTGCGCGACAGCACTCAGCATTCTGTGGGCTTCACATCGGCCCAAGCCTCTGCAGACATCCTACCCTCCAATTCTGAATAAAGCATCCTAATCGGGAGCAGGCCAGTTACTCAAAATGTGCAAATATGTAATATGCAAATATGCAAACATGCAATATGCAAAAAATATGCAAACATTTCCTAGTTGAGAATACAAAAGCCCAGTACGCTGCTTTGGCTTATACCACTTCACCCGGAGATTCAGTGAAAGGAGTAATCCATAACGTACCAAGCTACGACTCGACAGAAGATATCGAGAGAAGCCTATCTACTCGAGCGAACCCCCCAGCGTTGCACGCCAGAAGAATAGTGGAAGACAAACTCAGTGATTATAGAGTTTGCGGGCACAAAGGAAACACGAAGTGTGAGCACCTTGCAGCGATATGGGACATCGCATGGACGTGTGCCCGTGCCCAGACAAATCCTTCTACTGCGCATGTGGTCTCGCAAATCCAGTGAAGGAACATGAGTGTGGGGTGAAGTGTCCCTTGTGTGGTAAAGGATATCCTACAGGGGACAAAAAGTAAAAAGAGCGCTACAAGACACCTTACGTTTTTATGCAGCGCCAATGGCTCTGACAGCAACAAGGCCTCCAGCATCAACGACGCGGCAGTAAAAGCCGAAGAAGCCAGAGGACAACAAGAGAGAGAACATTCAGAAGAATTCCCGCCGTTGGCATCTACACACAAGACATAGGGATCTGGAAGATGCTGACGCTCCCTGTGCAGAAGAAGGGAAAGAAGATAACGCATCGCGTCTAGCTCGGCTTCTCAGAAGAACAAGATGGAAGGCAGCTTCAACGCTAAGGTGACTTGAACAAAGGCGGCCTCTCAGGGTCATGCAACAAACAAAGAAACACGTACGAAGAGAACTGATACCCCACCCTTTGCAGGCAAAGAAATCACTCGCATTCGACAAGCTCTAGGATGTGCTCTAAAGGAAAACAGGCAGCTTAAAGCTGAAAGTGCTATAGTGAAGCGTAATCAGACAACTGCACCTTACGTAAATACCCGAATCTCCTCCTCACCCATTGCCAACATCGTGTGCGCCTCCGAAATACCGCGGATGTTCCTAAGGGCACCGCCCAACAGGGAGACCTATTGAATCTGGATAGAAACCGTATAGGCCAAATCAACAAAGTTGGCAACATGGTTACGGCCTTAGCCGACACCTTCTCTAAGCAGCAGAAATCCTGGGGAGTCACATTTGCCGCCATAGAAGACACCATCACACGTATGCAAAGAACTACATCCAGCGCGGGCCCACAAAGAACAACAGAAATGTTCATGCCCGCCCTTAATCTTGTAGCGGATGGTCCCAAGAATTTTGATCCTACTGGCAACCGCAGTAAAGCAGATTCACAATAAAATATATCCAATTTGACTATAGAACTGCCCAGGCATTAAAAACAAACAAGGATATTTGCAACCATACATCAACCTGGTCAAACCGAACGATCCTGTTGTTATAGCCCTTCACGAAAATAATGGCCAGGCGAAGCTTCCGGGCTTTAGCTCATCAGCTCCACCCCTCTGCGGCGTACATGAAAAAGCGTAAGGGAGTTACAACTTTCGTTCGAAAAAACATCCCGGCCATTCAGCATTCAACGGACATCGATGATCCACAAGGTCTTAACTGAAATTATTTCTGAGCGGAAACACGGAGGAGGTAGTCTCCTTAAATGTATACAGCAGCCCTGGTAAGACACTCCTTCCCCACGCTTCTCAGGAAAACTATGGACCTAGCCAAACGCCAACCTGTGATTGTCCTTGGTGACTTTAATTCCCGACAACCGGCTGTGGGATACCCCAGAGAGGTCAAGGAAGAATATAATGGGAAAATGCGCAGAAATTAAGATTGACCCTACTAACTGACCCTGCATACCCCACAAGGGTGGGAATAGCGTCACTAGGCACACCGCCCGGGACCTCACATTTATACGTGGGGGGAGTTTCTGGTTTATATATCTCAATTATTTTAATTATTATTATTATTAATATTTATTTTTTATTGTAACTTTATGTCTGGGCACCCAAAAAGATCAAGGAGGCCATCTGGAACGACACGCGTAGAAACTTTGGAGTGATCATTACATAATCGAAACAATCATCCAGACCAGACCAACTAAATCAATGGGCAGGCGACATCTAATCACCAAGTGGGACTCATTCCGCGAAGTACGAGAAGCATATCGAACCAGGTGGGGCAGAGACGCAAGACTTGGATGCGCGGATTTCGGACCTACGAAGCCATGTTGACCTGGCCAAGTATTTCCAAATGCTTCGCTGCACAGAGCACCCACGTGTCATGTCTGTTGACGCGATGGAGAACGGTAATTCAACGTGGTCATTGGCCGTGCCCCAAACCTAAAGCGACCTAAAACATACCAAATCACCATTATTAACAAAAACAACGCGTATATTTGAATAAGAAAAAAGTGAAATTTAGACAAAAAATAATCAATTAAAAAGAACAGAGATAGACCTCCTGGGACGCGAACCCTCGCAGTCACCGCCAGTACTCAGTAGTCTATATCGAGGCTACAGACCCCGAACGGTGGGGTCGTCTTAGCTGGCAAACAATTGCGCGCGCAGTGACATCACACATGTCACGTGGGTGCTGTGTGCAGCGAAGCGTTTGGGAGCACGCGACCTGGCCGCAACATTATACCCGAAGACGCAGACTTTAAGAAGAAGAAGAAAAAGAAGAAGAAGAAGAAGAAGGAGGAGGAGCAGGAGGAGAAGAAGAATAAGAAGAAGATTGAAATCCGTAAGAAAAGTACATTAGTTAAGACACTATGAACAAGGTCCCAAAGTCATTGACTGTACAGGGACCCTCGATGAGTTTATACAGAGCTAATAATTACAAAAAACGTTTGTAGCAACAGTGCAACAATATAAACGCTCGAAAAAAACAGAAAGCGTGAATTCATTTTAAGTGAAAGATCAAAACAAGAAAAGTTCACTGCAGACAAAACAAGATCGGTATTTGTAACTCCCATTAGGAATGAAAGAGCAAAAAGTGACCAAAGACCAAATAACAGGAAAGAAGATAATCTTTTAGGGCCGATTTAAAGGGGTCCTGAAATACCTTCCGCCGATGCGTGGATGTACATGTAACCAAATAAAGCAATGTATTAGCAATCTCCTCCCGCAAAAAATTTGTTGAAGCGATGAGAATTAGCTGAGAAATCGTAAATCAAAAACCGCGTATTATCGTCGCGCCGCGTTTCCCCCTCCTTTCGACTTACTCTCCGCACTCTCCGCTGTTGACGGCGAGCGAGCCTTCCCTCCCATGATGCTGCGCTCCTCGGCGGTGACGTACTTCCGCTATTGCGCTGCTCACACAGCCGTCTGCTACGGGCAAGCTTTGTTGACACCATGAATCCCGCTCTCCGCTCAAGGCTGGAAAAGTGAACGAAAAATCTGGCCGCATGTGTGCGGCGGCCTGGCCTTGCCCTTTCGCGGTGTGCGTTGCTGCAGGGTAGCACGTGACTTTTAATCGGCGGCGAACTCGCAGCCGCTCGGGGTGGATCGTGCGCTCGGTCCCTTGGATGCACAGGGCACTGTTTATCCAAAAAGCGCCGTATCAGATGTGGCCCCGCTGGTGCCGGGTCTTATTTTGTGGCGGTGGTAATTCCTGGCGGCGGCATGTGAAAAAGACATTTTAAAACCGATACAGAACCCGTGCACAAAACGCCAGTTCAGCTTGGGGCGACGCGTGGTGGAGAGCGGCAACGTTGGCAAAACATGCTCATCCGCGGCTCTGAGCTTTCTAGCGCTGGAGCAGCACCATTTCTTTGACAATATCAAACATCGGTTGCCCTGGAAACAAGGCACGAACCGCTCTAGAAGTCACTTACGGTTGCGTGATCCGGGTTCAGCTTGGGGCCCCACCTCGCGGCATATGGGCACTGCAGGCATACTACTCACTCCCATTTGGAAGTGCGAGATGCGTTTGGCATTACAGGAGGCGATGGTGTGTGTGTTGTGGACGCCTTTGTTTCGCGATGAAATGCGAAGTTGTGCTTCTGCGGGTGGATGGTGCTTCCCATGGTCTGGATTATCTTTCTCAAGCGGCGTACGACTCAACCTCGCATGGCGTATGTGCAGTGTGCGTGGCTAAAAGCCATCTCGGCTTGTGCGCCAGAGTTAAGTGACTTGCTGTTCGTCCCCGCAAACCGCGCGCGAGGTGAGTGCCGAATTTACGAGTGGCAGCAGGAGGCAACCCATCGTCTGTCAATCGCGGTTCGGACTTGCAACGCATGTTGTGACGTTGTGTTCGTTCGAAACGCATCTCTGGATTGTTTGGAAGTTGAATAAAATGTATGCGTCAAATCCGGGCATTCGGCTCAGGGCGTTCTCTGCGATTGCAAGAAAGAACTGCCACGGGGCTTCAACGCTTTCTTTATGGAACGTACTCAAGTAAGAGAATATTCATGTCGTGTTATGGCCCTGTTGCATTCAATACAAACGGTTAAGCGTTTGTTTACACCTGTTTCGTTTGTCGTAAAATGTACAAGCACTCCGGCACTACGCTGGCAGATCGGCCGGCGAGCCGACGCTGAGCAGACGACTCATCTCTTTGCCGGAAGTGCGTGAAAACGCCGCCCAATAGCAGGATGTCTAGCTCATGACGAACATCTGGGAATCGATGATGTAGACATGTGAAGATGGCGGCGTCCAAAAACACGAAGGAAAGGGTGAGAAAAAAGCTACTAACTTTGCAACAAAAGTGTGAGCTTTCCGCTGCGCGTAAAAGAGTAATACTTGGCACAGATGATGTTGACGACCCAATCTAACGATTCCGCTAGTCAATTTAGTGTGCTCAAAACGCCTTTCAGGGCCCCTTTAAACGACAACACACGCAAGTATTTTCACATAAGGTGGTAAACTATTCCAAATAGATATTTCAGAGAAAGTTGATGTCATCTTGCCGTAATTAGTTTCTACACGTGGTAGTGAAAAGTTTCTGTTTAATGCACACCTTGTGCTGTAGTGGTTTGCTAAACAGGTGGGGTTGATAAAATTAAAAGGCAATGAAACACACAAGGGCTCTGGAAAACATTAAACTTAAATTATATTAAAACAACTTATCAACCGATAACATGTTATAATGGGGCAATGAGTCCTGGGTGCAAGACTGGGAATGGCTCCTGGTCATAATGCGAACGGCTTGACTTTGTATATGTTGTGCTGATGAAATATGACAATGATATTGGTTCCCAAGGCGGCGATCCCGTCATTTAAATGACTATGAATGAAAGAAAAATAAAGTGGCAAGAGAGTATCATGTAAAAAATACAGACGCGCTTTGATAAGGGCCCAAATACCATATGCAATTTTTTTCTTGATATGACTGATGTGGGAGCTATATTTAAGGATGGGGTCGAGTAACACACCAAGAAAGGAAACACAATTGCAAACAGCAATTAGATCAGGATCGAGTGTTAAAGGAGCCATGAAGAGAAAATACAACTTTGTTTAATTTGAAAGAACTAGGATTCAGTATCTCACTCAGCTCCATTACAGCCACAAATCATGTTTTTTAACAAAAAAAAGCAAGAAGTATTTCAAACTTTCAAATTTTGCGCCACAGTGACGTGTTATGAGCACGAATGACGTCATACGGGCCAACAATAAAATATAGTTTTCAGTGCGTTAACTGCACGTTAGCATTCAAGTGATGCGGTCAAATGGAACTTGAGGCCCCATTACAGACGTCCAGTCATGTGTCGTCGCGACAGGACAGTTAGGCGGCCGCCAATCGCACAAACAAGGTTCCTTGACGTCATAGAAAAGTTGCAGGAAATTGGCTAGGGGGTCGCCACGGCTTCACGCGTTTTCTTTAATATCTCCATTATTTGTTCGAAGATTGCGATGATATTGGTATCATTGTTATCAGGACTAAGCAGTCTTTCTAATAAACCCAACTTGTATTTTGTCTTCATGGCTCCTTTAAAGACGGAATTTGGGATATTTATCGTTGACCAGGTTTAAAGATCATACATTTAGTTTTTTTTTCAATTTTAATGTACAAACAGTTATAACGGGCACCAGTTTACGATATTCAGGAGTTAAGAGTTTAAATTTGAGCAAGGCCTGTGATGAATTTGTCTGAAGATGTTATTGTGATACCGTCATCGTATATAATCAAGCAATACGGGAGATTATTAATATATAGTAGGAAAAGCAACGGACCATGTGCCGTCCTCTGGGGCACACCTTGAGTAGTGATTTTGCATCAGAGAACACACCATTCACGTACACAAAGTACTCCCTATCTAAAACGTATAAAAACCGTTATGGTCAGGCCAGTTACTCCAGAGCTTTGAAGCTTCGTAAATAAAATGTTATGATTAATGGTGGCAAAAGCTTTGGTGAAGTCCAAAAATACTTAGCCAGCTATGTATCCATCATTAATAAAATTCTTAATGTGATTAGTTAACGAAAGCAAGGCTAAACTGTTTGAGCTTCCAGAACTAAACCCGAATTGACATTGTTTTAGTAGGGTACATTTACCTAGATAATCAGTTAAACGCTTAAAAAACGATTTGTCAATTATCTCCCTGAAGGAAGAAAGAACTGAAATCTGCCGATAATTAGAAATTGAATTTTTAGCGCCCTATAGCAGCCGGGCTCCCGACTTCTGCACATGTGAGAGGCTAAAGTAAGATGGCAAAATGGGCTAGTTGGTGCACATTCAGATTCATGGTGAAGAACAGCCCAAAAAACGCAGGGACAAAATGTTGCAGGGACACGTATGTTCAACTCTTAAGCGGTGTGTCAGCAAATGCAAAAATTTCCTATTCGCATAATTTTGTTATACCGCAAGAGGGAAATACCAAGCTTACAACGAACCTTTCAAGTCGGCTTCACCTCTAAGCACAGATACATTGCTTGGAAGACATTTTGTCAGAGGGAAATTAAGCCGTCTTAAATCAAAATATGAAGACCCTAGGACTTTTGGTTTATTTATTTACGAATTATTTCCGTGCGCAGTTTGGCGATCCGAGGATTTTAATGGGCGCCGTAAAAGGGCGCTTCGCTCGCTTGTGGTTGCTGTCTACATCGCTCTGTTGCCAGAGATAATCTGCTGGACCCTAGCCATAAATAGCCTCGCTGTATAATCACAGTTCCTACGCGTATTTTCAAACGCTTCGCTGCACAGACCACCCACGTGACATGTCTGTTCGCGCTATGGGGAACGGTATTAAACATCGTCATTGGCAGCGCCCAAAGCCCAAAGCGACCTAAAACATACAAAACCACTATTATTAGCAGAGACAACACGTTGATTTGAGTTTAGAAAAAAAAGTTAGATTTAGGGGGAAAAAAGGTTAACAATTAAAAAAAACTAAGAGATAGATCTGCTGGGGCTCGAACCCAAGCCGTCAGCGCCAGTACTCAGTATTCTACATGGAAGCCACATAGACCGAATGGTGGGTTCCATTTAACAGGTGTTCAAAAGAATAGCCTGCGCAGTGACACCACACATGTCACGTGGCCGCTCTGTCCAGAGAAGCGTTTGGAAACACGCAGCCCCCTCCAGCAAAACCCGGCGAAGCTTACGCGGTCTGGTGAGGTTCGGTGTGTTGGATTCAACTATACTGAGGATTTACTATGTTGAACTCTAATGACAGCAGTGTCATGCCTACGTTACTTATATAGGTCACACACCATTTTTGGGTAGAGACGGTGGAGTAAGTGTCCAGTGCTTTACGCAGGTGGCCGCCGAGGAGTGCGCGGCATTGTGTAATGTGGGGGGAGGACGATTCCGCATGTGGCGAGGAGTATACGTGACTCGGGAAAGAGGCCGCGGTAGTGAAGGGGAGTGAAGTGGGGTCGTAACCAAACTCACCCCGTAGACGTTTAAGGTTCACTGTGCAACCCCAGATGTGGGACAGCCACCTTACAAAAGCCAAGCTAATTCACTTAGAGTAGGCTTCGCCGCTAAACACAAAAGCATTACCGAGAAGAAATCTCTCCAGGGGCGATCTAAGCAGTCTTGTGTCAAAATACGGAGGAAGGGCCTAGGACTGTTCGCATTTTTATGAATTTTTCTAGTACCGTGAAAATTGTTGGCCTACGCTCGGTCGGTCGTCGGAGGCTATATGCTGGATCCTAACCATGGATAGCTTAGCTTTGAAAAGCTAAAAGACAACCGAGAAAAGAAACACAGAACAAAACGAAAGAAAATCACCAGATGACACTTCGTACTTTCTTTCTCTGGTACGTGTAGTATCTGTTTTTACTTCAGTGTGTCAAAATTGCCAACATCACTTCCCTCACACTCCACAGCTCTATTTTACCCTTAGTTTGAATTCTTGACCAGTTTCCCCAATCTGACATGGCCAATCCCCCAGAGTGGGTACACGCCACTGATTTTTGGTTCCAACCAACCAACCAACCTTCTGTATGCCCAACACAGCGGCACATTCGGGAAAATTGTGCACAAAGAAACAAGAAATAACATTCAAACGGAACAAAAAGCGGTTTTGAAAAGCCCAGTATAATTGAAAACTAGCTCAATCGAGCTAGTTTTAGCGAAATTCGGCTATAAAAGCTTATCGTAGAACCGTCTCAGGAATTCATTTGCATTAGTAGAATAAATCAGAGCTTTGCTTCATTTCCGCGTATCTGCCCCAGCTACTGTTGGAACCTGTGATAGTTACGGCAGCTTTTTATTGTCTTTGTATTCTTTGTATTGCCCGGGATATTTAAACGTCTTCTTCGGTGTTTTTATATGTTCGCGCAGAACTCATGGCGCACTGTTCTGACACTGTAACTGTAGTACAGCTCCATGACAGAACAATTAATGCTGATACGTCTGCCCACGCTTCGGGCAGTGATTGTCTTGATTGTGAAACGGGCTCTAAACATTCTCAACAATGTACCTGTTTGAAATATCTACCACGACCCCCGGCTTGATTAAGTGTCTTCATTCATGCAATATTAAGCCAAATATAAAAAGTTTATCAAAAATGTTTTTCACGCTTTATTAGGAGGTATAACTTCCCTATGTAGTTTTGTACGTGATACGAGGTCGCATTTTATTGAGAAAGACGTTTTATTGAAATGTTACTTCCTTGTATCGCATAACCAAAAAACAAAAAGCAAACACGCTTGACTCAAAAATGCTCGATGGAGGATTCCTTCCCATCGGCCGCGGCTAAGCAAGTTCCGTTATGTGCCGAGTCTCGTATGTTGCCAGGACCGTCGCATTCGTGGATCAGGCGCTACGTTGAGGGGCGCAGACGCAATCGTCAGGCATGATCGCCGAGTATTCTTGAATTTCGAGACGGCGGCGCTTTAGCCTCGTGAGTCGAGGCGGAAAGAGACACCTTACGCCTACCCAGGCGTGAAACCGACGAACTAGCGCCGGTCCCAGGCGTCCTCACTGAAAGCAGAAAGTGCAAAAAATAGGTCAGTTGCGTAGCACTGGTAAACTTTTTTTACCGTGAACGAAAAGTTTTTCAACAAATATGCAGTGTGTTTTATGAAGTTAGGCTATTGGTTAGGCTATTCGCTGGTTTCACGAAGTTCGGTCATTGGTTAGGCCATTCGCTGGATTCATGGAGTTAGGCTATTGGTTAGGCTATTCGCTGCTTTCATAAAGTTAGGCTATTAGTCAGGCTATTCGCTGGTTTCATGAAGTTAGGCTATTGGTCAGGCTATTCGCTGGTTTCATGAAGTTAGGCAAATGGCTGATCCGACTCAGCCTCCCGCATGCGCTGAAGCGGATGCGCAGACGGCGCAGCTGGTGCGCCATTCATATCGAGTCTGAGTGACCCAGCGCCGGAGAAGCGGTGGTTAAACCCTCTCTCAGTCACGTGCTTAGCTTGTCCTCGAGCGTGCACCGAAACGACCAACCCAGCCCGCAAAAAAGTGCCGGAGAAACATCGGTTTCGCCCTCCCAAAGCCTCGTGATACCGCACCAGTGAGGATCCAAGCCCGCGTAGCGGCGACGCCTCTCCGCAGCGGGTCACGTCGAATGGCGTCACGCCTGCCACACTTGCGCTCGGGCAGCCCAAGGTAATTGCAACGCGATGAATGACCTTGCGAGACTTAGAGTAGTTGAGCTTTGACTCAAAAACGATTCACACTTCACGCAGTTTACGGACCGAATACTTGTGACGTATTATATTCTAGGATTATGCAAATCACTTTTCCCATCAATTCTAGCGTAACCTTAGGCACGCCGCTTCCATTCAACGTAGTTGTTACGATTTAAATATCGTTAAAAAGCCTCGTCGCAACCATGCCATAGAAACAATATCAATATCGTCCCAATCAGCCTGTCTGTGTTCACATCGAAACAAGGGCCTCTCCTATAGACATCCGATGCTGCGGTATCCAAGACCATACTTTAACACTAAATGTACTTATTTCCTCCCTCAAACCCATTAATGGCCTCCGTAGCGACTACCGGATGTCAATTCGTCGCACGACATTCCCAGCCAAAGTTCATTTCTCTTTCCTAATTGGACCACATAATGTCTGCCACCTGATCTTTCCCCTTACCAACGCCCTCGTTTCCTGCCCCCAAGCGTCACACCTACCATCGTCTGCTCCATGGCTTGCTCGCCCGACCGAAGTTTTATATCGAGGTGTTCACTAAGGCTGAGCCCCATCAATCACCACCGTAAGCACGCATATAGGATTCATTAACATCTTTAGTGGCAGAGGTTATGTATTGGTCATTATACGAGAGGGCTCGCCCAATGCATCTGCCATATAGTAGGTTCTACACCGTATATACATCTCTAGATTGGGAGCTGCGCACATAGCTTTTTCAATGAAGGAGCATTCGTCCACCTCTCCAAGCATGTGTCTACCTAAGTTCAAAATAGAGGTCTGGTGCACGTCTACTAAAACGTTACCTAAGAGTTATTCATCTTTATCTTCATTCCTTCGACAATTTTTAAAGTGCGGGTTCTGAAACATCTTCTGCAAGTGCCCTCCAAACACGCTGAACACAATGTCGTCAGCATATTTCAAGGAGGCGGAATACCTTCATAGGCAGAGAAGGCTTTGTGCCCTTTTAGAGGGAGGTGTTGTAGGACGGTAGTGGAGCTGTGTGGTGGTTGGTGACAGCAACGGTAACGTGTGTCTCCGAGGGTCTAGGCATACGCATTCACATTTTAATTTAGGCAACGCGATGCTCAAATGTAGAGGTTCTCGGCACACAGCATTGCCCGGCTCGGGGAGCACAAGACCAGTGTTCTTGTATACTCGGTTTCAACTCAAGAACGGGACCACCTCATGTAGTGTATCACTCCGCCAAAGCGCCGGACCCGTGACGCAGTGCGCCGCGTTTTGAAAGGGGTTGCTATGGATCGTGATATCGTCTGCCTTGTCTAGACGCAGTTTGTTGCGTACTGGAGTCGTTATGCATATTAAGTCCAGAAAATCACGGGAACGGCTCACGCCATGTTCAAAATATTCTCAGTAACGCCCTACTTGCGCCGCGCGGAGAAACATCCGGCTACGGTGACAAGGCACAGCGGCGACTTCCGGTGCCGGTCTTAAGTTGTCACCGAGTATAGCATTGTGCTACGAGTGAAAGGCACGTCTCCAGTGTCCTAAATACTGCCACATGGCGCTTATTAGAAAACTGAGATAATTGTTTACTGTCGAGAGACTCAATATGCAAAGGGTGAAATCCCTTCAAAGTGGGTATGTTCCCCAGTTGTGTGGGCAGCCTAGACAGTACGCCGAGGAAGACGAAGACGCGCTGGCTGCCTAGCGGGTGCACGAGCAGAATCACCTAGTTGCCTACCTGGATTTAATAATTGTCTGTAACTAAATTATTCTCTGTGTATTATTTGTAATAGGTCTTTTCCCTGCCCTGAAACAATATCTTTCATTTACTGGCATCGTGTTTTTTTTTTTTTCAGTCGAGTTATCAGAGTAAACCCTCCCTACAAGCTATCAATTATTTGTATGTCTTACAACATTCAAGGGGCCAGAAATACATGATAAAATTTTGTTAGGTTTCAAGGAACTACACTTTGGTCGTTTTTAAGTGAAAAGTGCTGAGAAATGTCGATATATGCAATAAAACGAAAGGCGATGATAGGCCCCACTATCATTGCCCAGTCCCGTGTTTTCGTGGTGGCTCAGGTCGAGGACGGCCAATCGCACAATGTTCTGTGACGTCACAGAAAAATCGCCGCAGATTTACTGGGAGTCGCCACTGTTGAATATGTTCTCTTTAATATCTCGATGTATGAAGTTTGCGATGAAATTGGCACTGTTGTTATAGAGACAAAACAACGTTTTTAATGAAGCGAACTTGTATTTTGTCTTTATGGCCCCTTTAAAGATGTTGCTTCCGATCTTTTTTTTTTTTGAAGGCATTACGTTTTATTGTCGGGAAAACTTAGTACTGCTCCAATCAATTCGAAACAGCGGGAAAGTTGACGTACACTTAGGAGAATAAAACACGCAGAACAAGCGCTGACACTCAACTGCAATTGATACAGGTACATTATACGACCCGCCGCGGTGGCTCAGTGGCTAAGGCGTTGCGCTGATGAGCACGAGGTCGCGGGTTCGATTCCCGGCTGCGGCGACTGCTTTTCTGATGGAGGCGAAAAGCAAAAACGCCCGTGTGTGCGAGATTTCGGCGCACGTTAAAGATCCCCAGGTGGTCGAAATTAAACCGGAGCCCTCCACTACGGCGCGCCACATCGCCTGCATTGCGTCGGCGCGTTAAACCCCACAATCAATCAATCAGGTACATTATACGTATTATGAAATTTCGCCCCGCGGAAAATTGCTGCAACACTTAATTATGCGAGTCATATCGTCGAATCAATCAGACTCGTCCCTCCAACAAAACAAGCGTATGCGCACCACGAAAATATTAAAGCGAAGCTGTCTATGCCTCACTGGTGGCATGAAATGCGGAGTGTATTGCAGGAAGCCAACCAATTGGTAGACACATGATAATGATGGGTTTCCATAAAGGCACATCAAGCGCCTAATAAAGGAACGCTTTCGGGGGTCGGAATCGAACCATCGTCGCTCGCGTTGTGAAGCCGACGTCAGTCCGAGCGGCACACCGACACGGTCGGCGCAGTTTGGATTTTGGACTTTGACTCAGGTTGCATGGCAGAGAGCTTCGCATTTTAACCATCTTTCTGCTAAGAAAAGGCTTTGGCGTTTAATATTCATTATCTTGCGTTGCGCAGACGAAGTCCTGTTTTGACACACGCTAGGGGTGCTTTTCACGAGCAGTTTTTGTTTGTTTGTCTGTTGTTGTTTCTGTTAAGGCGCATACCCTTCAGATTGGCGGGTAGAAGGAAACGGTACGGTTTCAGTATGCGCAATAACTAATGTCATTAGTAGTTTTTCAGTCCCCTTGCACCTGCGCAAACATTTAGTGCACAAATACGCGCTTAGGGTACGTGCAATAAACAGTTGATGGTCAAGGCATTTTCTACACGTTGCTGTCGAGTCTCGTTTCGTCTTACGAAAAATTCTCTCGCGTGCGCGTCCCCTGAGTATGTACTCCAAGAGCCGCGTGCAACTTTGCTCTATTTCCCGATCTTTCAATGCTCCCGGTACTAAGGGCTGTTTAGAGAATCAACTGTTTCTTTTCGTACCACGTAAATGTCATGTATATGGGTTCCTCATACTCCGTGGATATTTATATTACACGGTTGATGAAAAGAATGTTATCAATTGTTGAGTATCCATTCGCACGTCCAGCTTGCTCTGGACGTGACGTCTATAAAGTCGCTACACGCCTCGTGTCGCCTTTAGAAAGAGCTAACCCAGCGCCTCGTGGACAATAGCACCGACTGTTTCGCCTAAATGTCAAACATGTCGCCCGTCACATTGCGGTGCAACGCCGCCGAGACCAAACGTATGGGCTGTTTCGAATAAATGCGGATATTTCACGCAGTATGCCTTGTTTATGAGAATAAATTTAAGCACATTTTCACCTTTTCGACATTGTAGGTAAGCGCGCTGTTTTGATTGAAAATAAATGTTTGCTTGTCGTTTTCAATAATAAATAAAATGACGAGTTCAAATCAATATTTCGAACCGAGAATACAAAGGAAGCACTCGACGAGAGTGGACCTCGTGACGGCATACCAAGTTCAGCAGCAATGAAAGGTTCCAGTCGGATGACGCCCGAGCAGCGTAACGCGCGAAAACTGAACAGGCTTGAGCAAACCTCCACCGTGTTTATTGTGGGAAGAGAGTTACTGGCGGGAATGAGGAGAGAGGCATTTATGTGGAAGGGGCGGCAGAAAGCTACCATCTTTCTACGACATTTGCAGTGAACTGAGCAGATACGGGGCCAGTTTTTTTTTAGGAACACAAAGACACCTTCGTTTGGATGTTGAGTGGGCACTTGCCCGAAGATCTCCACTTAACGGGTCCATGAAGACAAAATACAAGTTAACTTCCTTAAAAAGGCTGCTTTGTTCCTGAATAATGGTTCAAATTTATGCTTAAAAAATAAATAAGCAACAATTTACAGCCCAAGACACAGGAAAGGATGAAGGAACAAGAGCACTCCACGAGCACTGACTTTCAACAACCATTTACGAGAGTTTACTTGTTGAGAGTCAGCGCTCGTGTTGTGCCGTAATTGACATTCTGGAAGTGTCTGATCCCTAATGTCAGTGGGAAAATAAGCAAGCCAGCACGAGTGAGGCAGCGGGGTTGAGGAAGAATGGGGAAGTGGGGAATGCTGGTGTTGCTTGGGAGGGGGGGGAGTGCCCATTTCGCACTTCCCTGTAGGAGCCCATTCTTGAACCCTTGACATTTTTTAATTTATACGAATGATATTACAATCTGCGCTAAACGAGATGTTGAAATGCTCTTACTTGCTGATAACTGTCTCCTTATTCCGTTCAATCAACACCGTAAATGACCCTATAATAATGGACCATTCTACCGATACCATCACTTCGTGGTGTGATCGCTGGGGCATAAATGTGAACCCTGAAACTGTATTTTTTCGCATCACTAAAAAGAAACAACCATTCATTTGCCGGTACAGTATTAAAGGAACTCCAATCTTAATAACAGAGAGTTATGAAATTCCTTGGAGGAACAATCACTACCAAGCTAACTTGGTCATCTCACATTGAAAAAATTTCTTCATCCGCACGTAGGACATCAGGCTTGCTTAAGCATAAACTTAACATTTTCACCTAGTACAAAACTATTTGCCTATAATACAATAATCCCATCTAATTTGGAAAATGCATCTGAGGTTTGTGATACACATACAAAAAAGATATTGACAATCATGAGAAAATTCAAAGATCAGCTCTTCGTCTTATTTTCAACCGCTTTCGTCAGTGTTACTCCAAAACTGAACTGATGAAAAACAACAAAATTGAAACTTTAGAATGACAAATGAAATAGCAAGACGGAATTTTCTTTTCAACCTGTCTTGCAACAAACGTATACAAGAACGATAAAACGTCCGTTCGTTTCCCCCTATCGTCATGTACGACAAGACGATATCATTCACACAACTTGACACATATATCTTTCTGATTGCTAACAATGTTAATAAATACTTTTTCCTCGTACTATAACAAATCGGAACAAACTGCCATTGTGTGATTTTTGATTGATTGATTGATTGATTGATTGATTGATTGCAGTGGATTGATTGATTGATTGATTTATTGATTGATTGATTGATTGATTGATTGATTGATTGATTGATTGATTGATTGATTGATTGATTGATTGTAGGGTTTAACGCGCCGGCGCAACGCAAGCGATGAGGCGCGCCGTAGTGGAGGCCCGCGAATTAATTTTGACCCCCTGGGGATCTTTAACGTTCGCCGAAATCTCGTTCACACGGGCGTTTTTGCTTTTCGCCTCCGTCAGAAAAGCGGCCGCCGCGGCCGGGAATCGAACCCGCGACTTCGTGCTCAGCAGCGCAACGCTTAGCCAATGAGCCACCGCGGCGGGTTTGAGTCATTTTTATATTTTGTCTTACTGTACTGCGTATTTGTCTGTTATTTTGCTACGCCTGATTGTTACCCAATTGGTCCCGCGTATTGGTTTTGTAACACCGTTGTGCCGTTTTGTATCCTGCGGTATTTCTTAAATAAATAAATAAATAAAATTAAATAAATAAAAATACAATAAATTAAATAAAACAATAAATAAATAAACTGCGGTTACAGCCTGTTCTTTGTGTGCGCAGTGATGCAAAGGACCTCACTTGCGGACGACGACTGCCGATTGTAGGGCGAAAGCTCTGTCGACGCTGTCCCTTCCCTGGAGTCTGTAGTTCCTCTTCTTGGAGACGACCCAGCATGGCTTCTCGGCTGCAAACATTCGAGTGCTTGCAGCCAAACACGCACCTACAATTATTCGGCCTAGGATTTATATTCTCCGGAAAGCTTCCGAGATATTGAGCCTGAGGAATACTTGTTTTTGCGATTCAGTTTGTCAAGAACGGAATTGTTGAAACGAGTGGAAACGACGTGGTGGTAACACTCCCGCTAGCCTGCCTCACTTAATTTTTTAAGAGTCTTTAAGGCCAACACGGCGAGAGCGTATACTTCCCGACACCCTACAATATAAATCGCCAAACTCACGCGTTTGATGAATATTGCTTGTGAATTCTTACACAGAAAGTGATGCTCGTAGAGCCCTAGCGAGAAATGTGTAGGCACGTACGAAAATCACGAAGTTCAGCAGCATCAGATTTACGCATTATTGTACTCTCTGCCAATGCGCAGCCGCAAACTCGAAAAATCATGCAGGACACTTCAGATATTCCTGTCCACAGTGTGAGAATCGCTCAGCTCCTGCGTGGTGGGTACGTGTTACTTCGGAATGAAATTTGTTAACTACTTCCCGCTTTGCTTCTTGCGCTTCTGTATACAAGTATGTCGGATACCCACCTTTTTCAAACATGTGGGTTAGCGTTTGTCATTTTTAACATTTAAAAATTTCCTTTAAAAATCCTTAAACCTCCTTTATTGACGGATGCGAAGCGATACCAGTTCAAGTAGGCAAACTAAATTCGCTAATAGGAATCCCTAGTTGTCTGTTGCAAATGATGGGAGTACATGTGACGTGTTACTCGCGCCACAACATTTCCGCGGATGTCGTCTGTAGTATTGCTTTGTTTGATGTTTGAGCACCCCCGGAGTGTATAGTTCTCGGAGCCTATCAACAGCAATGAAGAAACTCGGGGAAAAAACGGTTGTTTCCCGACTGCGACTGAAAGCGTGTCTAACGTAGCCAGCTTATAATATCGTGCTTGTGTACGGACTGCATTTAGCGGGGAGACATTGTGTGAGTACCTGCATTATTCAGACGTTCCTGTATTTCAGTACACGCTCAGCGTGTTAGTAAGCCCGAAAACGCCAGGAAGACTAAATTTTTTTATGCAATCGTGCTGTGCACGCGCAACCTTTGTTCACGGTAACACCTCACCTTACTCTAACGATGATTTTTGTTGGATAGAGATAAACACGTTATTTGATTAGAGTTAAAGCATTAGGTATCTCATCAAAAGCGAGAAATGACCGTAGCCGTCGTCGTCACATTCGGCGACAACACCAGTGGTGCCAGAATGGCCGCAGATGCAAACAAAACAAATTAATTCGGGTTTGTGTGGAACTCGAATCCGCGCCGCCAGGGCAGCAGCCAAGTGCTCCAACCACAGGGCTAATCCTAGCGTCACTAAATAAAGGCTTTTTGAGAATCGGCACTCTTCTCTCTCATTGTTATGTGCAGCCAGGATTTTCATTGGTCGGTCGGCACCACGTGATAGTTGTTTACATATGGAAATAAAGTTTTTCTGTCTGTCAAATAAAGTTTCTCTGTCTGTCTGTCTGTTTACAACATATGGGCGCAGCCATTTTTCTTCTGGGCGCCTCTCCTCTTCTCCTCTCTCTCTCTCTCTCTCTCTCTCTCTCTCTCTCTCTCTCTCTCTCTCTCCTTCTCTCTCTCTCTCTCTCTCTGTCTGTTGCTGCGCGGGCGCTAGAGCGGCGGGCACACACTCCCCGTCACAACCGGCCATGGTTTCGTTGGGAGAGATGGCAACACTGCAATCTAGAAACAAAATGGCCCCCAGACGCTTCAGGGTGCACGAAGTGGCGGTACTCTTAAGCGTAGCTTATTTAGTGACGCTAGCTCACCCCATACACTGGCACAATGGAGCAAGGGTGATCCTGATGCGAGCGCTGTGAAAGGCCCATGGGGTGACACGCGCGTAGAACGAATGCTCGCCGAGGACAGCTTCTACTGCGGGGTAACTCCATCATGAAGTTCGGGGCGCTCTGCCTGACCGAGTAAGTCGCGTCAAAAGGCGAAGAAAAAGAATAAATGGACGTAAACACAATGTAGCCGTAAAGAAGTATTTCGATCATTGCCAGGCCTTGGCCCTCAAACCAGGTAAGCGGAGTTCCCGACTAATCTTTAAAGACGGTAGTCTCTCTTGGGCTACCTAAACGTAAAAATTTTGGTCTGTCTGTATGTCTGTCTGTCTGTCCCTCAGTGGTTCGATTCAGCCACCCGACTAAAGTGAAACAAAAGCTGCGTAATAGTCGTATATATCCACAGCCAAATCCAAACGTGTAAGTCCGGTGTCAATGTTAATACTTGTCAACATTGTTAAACAAGAACAAGACAATACGCAAATATAAAACAGAAAATCAATACATAAGTGATATTTACAGTGTTTCCGTTATAAAAAAATTCAGGGTTGCTTAATTTTTGCGAAATGAAATACTGCATCCACTGCTGAAAAAAAAATCACTCTGTCGCCTGCTGTTGCCAGCGCCACTGTACCTTCTGGCGGCATATTAAGAAATCAAGCGGCAACAGTAAAGGTTTCACTAGATAGGTTCCACGTTCTGCCTGGAACGCACGTGGAGTTGGTCAATTCGGTTCTATAACGTTGAAGTAGGGCGTCTCGATTCAGCGCGTCTCCGCCGTACGGCAAGCGCTGGCATCGAGGCACCCGGCCTGCAGCAGTGGAACGCGGTAAATTTAAACTGACCTGAGCAAACCTTTTGCGTGTTTACCTTGGGAGGAGCGCGACGTAATAGGAACATAAGAGGTGAGCGGGAAAGCGAAGGGATGCATTTACTTGGCAAATGTGAACGAAAGTCTGGTGCCTTTTATCCACATTTGCAACAAAAGGAGCAGATACGCGCCAGTTTTTTTAACCGCCATTACCCATTGTTCTTCGCAACGGAAAAGTTACAAGGTATGGACACTACCGGCCTATGCGCGCCTCTCAAGGCTAGCCAATATCTGCCCCTCGGCAAGGCGTTGATCGCTTAGCCCTTAGGATATGGGCCTGCCTAGTCAGCACTTTATAGTAGAGCGAGAATATAGAGCGAAAATATAGTAGAACAAGAATTCCTGGCTTACGAGAAAAAACTTCCTTGTGACAACAGAAGTTCTGTTGTTACCAAAAAGCCATCTGTTGTTACGACACACATTTCTGTCGTAACGACAAAGTCACTTTTCCTCAATGACAAACATTCCTGTAGTCACAACAGAACTGCCATTTACGCTACTCTTCTCGATGGACAATAACATTCACGACAAGACATGAATTCAGGAGGACAAAAAATCAAAATGAGGACAGGAATACTACACACGACAGAATATCAGAATCACGACATGACAAGAATCCGACAAGATGACAGTAGGACGCGCGGAAATACCGCAAACTAGAGAAATTTTTTTGACGTCTTTTTCAACTTTACAGAATTCTGTAAAGTCCTTGTAAATACGTGTGAATGGATTTTTTGTTCATCAGCTATATACCTCGTCTCGCCATTGGCAACGAACCGAACTTTTGACAACGAACTCTCTCGCCAACGAACCGAACTTTACTGTCACTGAGAGCAAAAAGTGCCAAATAATGGTTAAATAAAAGCGGTATAAAGGTAACTACTGAAATAGATTACTAAAAATAAGATAAGTGAATTAGAAGAAACTGAAAATGACTGGTGTAAGGGACAGTGTGTGATTATGCACGATATGATGTGAGCACTACAAATTTACTGTCTGACAAACACTTAAAACGCGCTTAAAAGAAATCACGGGATCGTCGTGTACGCTCGCACGCGCATGCGTGCGAGCGTGCGTGCGTGCGTGTGTGTACGTATTTTTTTTTCTTAGAGTTAAAATTTGTTCGTTCTTAGCCATGCGTGAATACCCTTGTCAACATTCTCCTCTTAAGTGATGCCTTTCGGCTTTTAAGCTTCGTAAAAAGTAAATGACATGGAAAATAAATACAACAACCACTACGGACTGTACTGCACACTGCATTCTCTCGCAAGAACACACAAATCACCTGCATTTTCCGGCAACTTACCCCGTACGTGGCGTTGTCCCTAATCCGTTCCCTCGTGAATCCCCCCGAGGCATTTCGCGTCCGTTTCAGACCGGAAGTGACGTTCACAGTGCGGGAACTGCGAAAAAAATGCACATAGGTGTGCACATCAAGAGACCGTCGCACTCGTGTGTTCGATGCACTTGTCCCGCTTACTAAATCACCCTCAGCGAATCGGACGTAACAAAAAAATTCGACCCTGCACTCCGTACAGATGGTGCACCAGCGAACCTGCAATGCGCGGCCGTTGTTTACCCCGTGTGTTACTCCTCGTGGTTCACAGCGGTCTTTTTTGTTGTATGCGTTGCGTGTTTGTTGTATTTTTTTCCCCGTTTCCTGATCGTGGCGTCGCTAGTAGTACGTTGCCTGTTAGTAGGAGGAAAGTATTTCGCGTGGCATTCGCATTCCAAAAGAAGAGCGGCCAATGCTTGCCATTTCCCCGTTGGCACTGCTCCGCCCACACCGCCCACCGCCCCTGCCTGCGGTTATCGCTTGCTCTGGGCTTCCCGCAGTAGATCGCTGGGCTCTAACTCCTCTCCAGCATCTTATTTCAAGCATGTGCATCATGCTACGCCAGAGGAATTTTCCGCGTGCACTGCCGAATTATTCTTTCCGCTGGCCATGTAAAGCATTGCTTTAAAATTTCGCCCCCCTGCTTCCTATAGAGGCCATGAAGCCAAAATAAAAATCGGGTTTTGCAAAAGAGTGGTTTGTCCCCATAACAATCACATCAGTTTAATTGCAAACTTCAAACAAAAATTCGACAAATTGAACAAAACCTATGAATGAGCGCCGACTCCTCAGCAACTTTCCCGCCATTTTTCGTATAAAAAACTGATAAAAATGTTTTACTGCTGGCTCATATGACGTCACTCGTGTCCGTAATACGTCACTGTGTGGTAGAACGAACTTTAATTCTTTTTTTCAATATTTCTTGCATTCCTTCGAGTAAAACCTCATTCATGCCTAGAATGGAGATAATGAGTTACTAAAGCCTTGCTTTTTCCAAATGAACAAAGCTGTATTTTGGCTTCATGGCCCCTTTAAGCTCCATATGACGTGCAAAAGCGGCAGTGTCCACCGCAAAAATTGGTGGTACTGTGGTAGCTAAATTCGGCTCGAGGCTAAAAGGAAGGAACGTGGCCGTAGCTATTTATGAACCTGTGCAGCGCCTGCACAGTTCTCTGCCTCAGATATAAATATATATAACGTTTTATAACCCTGCCTATATAGCGGCTCACGGCGCACGCGATGCAATGTAGCTATCACAAAAAGAAAAAAAATATAAACCCCGTTCCACTCAGTGTGAAATCTGCCGAGACACCAGAGTTGTGGTTCAGACTTCTCTGTAACCGTACTTTTGTCTGTACATGGCCATGTATGGACAGCCGACAGTAATTCTGTAGGCTTTACAACTTGACTGTGAACTAACACCTTAAGACAATTAAATGAAACTCGGCGTAATGGCACAGTAGTCGTAGCGGCTAACTAAAAGGTGTCTATTTTTTTTCTATAAGGTGTAAGAGTGGGAGTTATAAATAGCTACAAACGCCCTTAGAGGGACACTGAAGTGAACTTTCAAGCTTCTCTTTTTTGTGCAGTGCGTAGACTAGCTAAAATAAACACACTTTTCATTGTTTATCCGGTCGATAAGGCGATATTTTTTTTGCAGAGCCTGAAAGAATAAAAAATACCATGCGCGGTCTGCGGCGCCCGCACCAACTGAAGGAGCGACGTCCATACAAGATGCGATGTGACTGTACGATGTCCAAGATTAGAATTCAAAACAGTTTCGGTTTCGGTTCTGTGAAACAACATGCTTGGCATCCGATGTTATCTTTGGCTGGGCATTCGCGACCTCATTAATCGGCATACCGCGCTTCCGCCATGTTGTCGGCTGTAAAATTCGTCAGATAAGCCTGCCAATACGGCTTGGAATCATAACGAGCAGCCGAGGTCGCACGCAAGAGACGAACGTCCTTCGCTATCACCGGAAACGCTCCAATGCGATGCGCTTTTCCCTCCACATTTAGGGCTTGCCTGGATCGTGCGTGTATTGTAAGAGGCGTGTGCCACCAGGCCAAGGGTCGGCCGATTCGGGAGTATGCCCATAAGCTGTCCGTGCTTATGGCCTCACACCACGCCAACAAAAATAGCTAGGGAGTCGGTGTAACAAAGCCAAAAAGTGACTAAAATTTTGTTAGAGCGCCGATCTTTCTTTTTGATCTTGTTTTTTTTTTGCCGGTGGCGTATAACTCCCCGCGTAAAATATTTCTGGCTAAGCTCCTGCTTAAGGGTGTAAATACTTTTACCAGTGCCCACCTACCTCGACTTTGTGTCTTGCGCCCAGGTTGGTGCCGTCGTAATCAAGGACTGGTACAGACGCGTTCTTCAAAGCCCAGAAGGACCGCAACGCTGCCTTGAATTTGCAGCATCGGGTCCCGCCACTGCCACCTGTTGCGCGGTTCCACGGCAGGCGGCGACGCCGCAGGGTGTTTTTTCGCGAGGAGCCAGGCGCTGGAAATGACTGAGCCCCAGCGAAGTGACCAGCAGCGCCACCAGCAGCACCGAGAACACCAGCAGGCGCGCCAGCTGGGCCAACCAGCTGGGCTCCTCGTCCCTCGATTGACGGACACTAGCCGTCGGAACATCCGTCCCCTGCAAAACGAGACCTCGGATATTTTCCCTTCGCAAGCATGTCCCCCTAGAGGCATCAAATACGGGTGCAAACGGATCCATCAACTACACACCTGATGCCCAAGAAAAGTGAACTTGATCTATTCTTTTAAGAACGCTTGTTTTTTTTAACATTTCTTTGAATATAAGGTGGGACACATTGCCTTGAATGATCCTCCTGTCTTTTTCTGCAGGACCATAAAGAAACCACTGTAATATCCCAAGGGGTAGCCATTTCCAAAGAGGTTCCGTACTGCACGTGACAAGTAATCATTTTCAACAAGAAAAAAGTGTGTTGTCGGGGTTTTCATATCTCTATGCCTCGTCCGGATGACACCAGGGTGCTGCGGCCAAGGCTAGATTGACTGTCGCCCTGTAAAATAATCACTTTGAAATTCTCAACTGGGCGTGTGCGTCCCGCTTCTCGCCGGGCCCGTTGGGGCCGCCGCGGTCGTTCCTACAAAATTGACCGGAATTTCATTACTACTGAACGGAACTTTCGAAGAACTAAACTTAGTCGCAGCTAGCGCTCTACGCGCGTTCCTTGCGTTTTCGAAGAACATAAGGGCTGCACATATTTCAAAGCCCAACACGGTGCTACCGCAGCGCTCCAGGGCCATTGTGCACGCAGCCTGAAGTGCATCACTCCTTCAAAAAATGTGCGATCATCGGTAGATTTGGTAGGAATCTGACATGGAGGGTTCAAGTATTTGCCGCGGCGTCCTCTCCTCGCTTGCTGTCCGAGATGACCTGCGCTGATAGCAAGCGTCAGATTGCTGCATGCGGCCCGAGGCGGACGACTCGCCGGCTAGAAGTCTCTCTACCTCCTGACACTGGCCACAGTTTGAAGCGCTGTTCAAGAAAGAAGGAGGCAAGCGGATTCGCATCAGCGAACATACGTAGGAATGGTCGCGTTCCTGTCTTGGAGCCAGGCAGGAGATCCCGCTCCATGACCCCATTTAAAACCGATTCCTCCAGTACACCTCTAAGGGCAGCTGCGAATCTGTTTCGTGAAGCTACAGCCAATCCACCCGTATACCTTACTGAATTATCCGCAATGCATGATGGACTGGTCGCCATACCGCATTTTGAGGAGGCGGGGCCGTACTCCCGACTAATAATCCGGACTCAATCAACGCCAGCCATCCATGACATTCGTCACGTGGCACAATCGACATCCTTCCAGGTGCCATCTATCGCTTGGCAATAATCCCGGTACTGCAGATTCGCATCCAATGGGCGCCCAGTTCAGCTGTACCTAGCTGTTTGGAGGCATACTCAGCTAGCCGCCCGTGTACCGTCACCCGACCATTACCACCTTTTCCCGGAAACGTTTCCGGGAACCTGGAATGACGGTGCACCACACGAGTTCTCATACCCGCGTGTGGTTCAAACCTCCCTGGTGACTTGACTCGCCGAGAAGAGGTTGAGCTGCGGAGACTACGCTTTGGGGCAGCCCTTCCGGCTTCCATGACTGCCTCGTGGCCATCGCAATACCGTGGCCCATACGACTCCACCTGCCCATTCTGCGACTCCGCCATACAGAATTGGAATGTGCAGCATCGGCTGCGTACGTGCCTGGGACTCCATTCACCTGCGGCACCTTTGTGCAAGCCATCGCCACCCTTGTCGCCCTCCTGACCTGTAACATTTGGGTGCATGGACCCTTCCACCGGGAACTCCTTCATACTAGGAACTAACCGGTTCGTGTTTCTGTGAATGCATTCACCTAATATGCTACAGGGAAGGCTTTAGGAAAAATTAAAGCTGTTCCACCCAATGTGAAAGCTGTCGGAAGTGCAGAGCAGTGATTCGCCATAATGGGCTGTACCGCCGTTATCCGCTTACTGCTACCACCCCATGCAATTCAAATTTCCCGCCTTCTCAGTGCTCGTGAGCCCCCTACCTGAAACTGCGCCAGCGGGAGTTCTGTTCTCTTTGTGCTTTTCTTCCTACACGTGCCGGCGTTGCACTGCCACATTCTGCGTTTGACTGACTTTATACGCACGACGTCGTGAAGTCTGGCGGAAGCCACTATACGCATGACGCGAATGACGCGCCAGCGTGGCAGCCAAAGCAACCGGCGCCGCGCTATTGCTCCGCCCGTCCCAATCGCCCTGATAGAGCGTTTTGCCCAATTTCCAAGCGGCTCTATCGCCCTTTTCCGTCGCACCACGGGTCGCGAAGCCGATGGTTCAAATGACAGCCGTACAACGTTCCTTAAAATGGGTTTCCAATGCGGAGCATTTCTTAGGCTCGCGATGTCACTCGTCGATGTTGTCGGCGCCGTCCCCACGCTCCCTCCGCAGGTGCGCGTCTCTCCCCCGTACCCTCCTCGGTCTCAACAACAGCTGCGGCGGTGCGGCAGGAGCGCATCTGCGCGCCCATGCGTCGTAGCTGCCATGTGCGCCTCGTCGCTCTCAACAGCAGCTGGGGCGGTGCGGGAGGAACGCGTCTGCGCGCGCATGCGCAGTAGTTAGCCCGTGCGCTCCGTCGCGCTCAGCAGCAACAGCGGCAGGTGTACACGTGATAGCGGCGTGCTAGCGGCGTGCCAGCTGCGTGATAAGAGCGCGGTGGGGGGGGGAAGGGCGCGCGCTTGTATACGGAAGTGTGCGCATGTGCGTCTCCCCCCATACTCCTCTCCCGCGACAGAGCGCGCAGTGTATATAAGCGGCGGAGCGGCCGCTCGGAATTCAGTCACCTGCGCTCAAATAAAATAATGATCACAATACCCTCACCTGTCCTTCCTGTGTCCCAAAATCAACAATAAGAATAATAAAGACGAAACCCTCCCCACATCCAACGGTAACCACAAACTACCCAATTACGCAACGTTCACGCAATGCAATCACCCCTATGCCACGCATTTACTCGTGTTCCCCCGTGGGAAGATGCGGGCGGGCGGGCTTTTTTTTTTGTTTAGCTTTCCTGCTCCGTATCGCAATAAAAAAAGCACAGCTGATGTTATGGATGCAAAGCAAGACATAGAACCGGATGATGCATTTATTTCACTTACGATTGCAGTGATGCGACTTATTTAAAATGCTTTGTGCACATTACGTCCTTGACACACCGACCATATCCCAATTACCGATGGGAAATTTGGGGCTCTTAAATAACGTTCAGCGCCCTAAAAATAACCGAGGTTATAATTTTTACGTATTTCTTATCTCGAATTACAATCTGCATAGTCAATGCAGTTCAGAAGCGCTCGGGTTGCGATCGCATCGAACCCACAACGGATGGCGGTGCTCTTATCCAGCCTCCGAATTAATACTGCGGGATTAATACTGCGGATTAATACTGCACCTGTCCTATATTTAGAATTAACATACGTGGAGATTACGGTGACCGATAGCCTAAACGATGCGGCAAAGTGTTCTACTTATGCGCGTTAAGAAAGTTACAGGTTAAAGGGACTGACACAAATTTTGAAGCGAGAAATTCGGAGATAGATTGGTGGAACACATATCCCATTTGCAAAATATCAGCGGGAATACAGCCCAGAACATATTAAAATCAATTTTGAAGTGTGCGAAACGCAACCGAGCAGCAGCAGAGGACTACCGCCAAATTGTAAATAAACAAATCCAAACACGTCACGAGTTTGTGTTTGCCGCTTCCGCACTGCCGGCGTTTTCGCCGGCGCGCTCGCCGCTCCAATCGGAGGGCCGGAGGGCGGAGCTTCTGCTCTCGAGCAACGAACGACTCGATCGTTGGCGGCGGAGGCGCCGTGATTTCAGTCGGCTAATCGGGCAGCTGGCCGCGACCAAAGTTCTACAGCGATTCCAGGCACTCTGTTTCTATTACTGCTTATTACCATTGGATGCGAAAACGCGCCGGAGGCACGAAAAGCTCACTGAGCTAGCCGCACGGTCGCTGTGCCGGCGGCGGCCACGGCCGCAAAGTGGCCCAGGCCGGCGCAGGTAGCTGGTGATAGCTTGTTACCGCTGCACGAAATTGTCCCCAAGTCCCGACAATGGTGGCTACATGAGAAAGGAGTTAATGATGCGATGGGGGTTGTATTAAAATTGTCATCTGCACCGCTTACGAGAGGGGCACTCGAATATCCGCCCCCAGTGCTGAGCCGAACGCCGAACACATCTGTAGGCGAACCTGTGGGCCCAGACCGGGCCGGTGCTCCCAGCGCGCTTTTGCCACCCACCGTCTCGAGCGTCGCGCGTCGTCTTTAGCCACGGTAGCATTTGCCCCTCGCAGCGCCTGCGTCACATCCACGTCGCTTTTAATTAAGCGCCTTTCCCAGATCAGTACGTGGGGGCATTCGCAGAAACTGCTGTCGATGGGGATTCGATAGTGCTACGGCGGGTCTGCTCTGTGATATCCCTCCCACGGTCACGTGGTCAGCTTTGTTCACACAAAATCCACAAAATCCATCGTTCGCGGCACTCGCTGAAACCGAAACTGCGACTGGCCGCATTGAAAATGCTCTAATTAAACAACCGTCGCACGCTGAAGCAAATGAGGTTTCTACAGGTTATAAGTAGGTCACTAGCTACTTATCGCAACGAAAAAAACAAGATGCAAAAATTTTTGTCAGTGCCCTTAAGTCACTTGCAACAATTTATTAAAAAAAACGAAGTCAGATGCACCCCCATTTCTTATTATTCCTAAACGGATTTTGGTGGCCACATGCAAGCCAATTTTCCCCATTTCGAAATGAATATCCACGACATTTAATTTCAAGCACATCTATGATGATTGTTTGATTGATTGATTGTAGGTTTTAACGCGCGACGCAGCAGGCGATGAGGCGCGCCGTAGTGGAGGGCTCCGGTTTAAATTTTTGACCACCTGGGATCTTAAAAGGGGCGCCGAAATCTCGTACACAGGGCGTTTTTGCTTTTCGCCCCATCAGAAAAGCGGCGCCGCGCCGGAATCGATCCGCGACTTCGTGCTCAGCGCGCAACGCCTTAGCCACTGAGCCACCGCGGCGGGTAAACACATCCATATGTGTTGAGCAATGATGACAGCTGTCATGTTTGCTTTGGGCATTAGCCCAAAAAGTGCACTGAACGTTCAAGGACTGCTGGTTAGGTATACGTCATGAAGGAACTTCCTTCATGTGCGAAGGGCCGCGAGCCTGACCCCCTCGACAAAATGACGCCGACACGCAAGAAACAGAAAGAACCAGGTTATTCCGGACAATAAAACAAACGACATGCGTAGAAGTATCAGCGTGTAACATAACAGCCATGCGAGCAACCACGACACTCAACAACAAACTGCACCGTTCGTTCCGAAAATAATGGGGCGCTTTAATTAACACTCACGGCGATGTCCGAGTCTATTGTCCGATTCTGTTATCGTGATGTCCGAGTCTGTTGTCGCGTTTGTGTACTTCGCTTTCTTCTGCAGTCGTTCAAGTCGTACACTTAGCCGCGGATTGATGACGTCCACTGTTTTTGTAGCTTTCACTACGAAAAAAGCCTTGTTCCGGAGCTGAAATTCTCTCAAGGCCCGATCGAAATCGCTAAAGCAACTAAATCGTGCCCCAACTTCGAATGCCATGCCGCCTCCGTCGAAGCCGACAGGAAGCTTGGCGAACCCGCCAACCCGTATGATGAGGGCGCTTTCAGTTTTCAGCAACTGCCGCATTGGCGCCTCAGTCGCGTCGTGCGTATAATGGCTTCCGCCAGACCACACGACGTCGTGCGTATAAAGTCAGTCTTTGTGTTTACTATCGTAAAAACCAACCCAACGAGCGTTCCCAACTAAATGAATGCAGGCGCTGCCGTTAATTACGTATATTTCTCCTCAAATGTACCTATAGTTTGCGCTAAACAACGGGAAGATGTACAACAAGCGCCACAGCTTTTCACGAGTTTCGAACGCTTATGACTATATAAACCGCTTGGCTTTCGAAGCCTCTGGGGTACGACGCCGCGAACAACAGCGTTACGCCGGGACGCCGCCTTGGTGCTCTATACACTTGGGTCGAGCGAGCGAGCTAGGACGACAAGGGGAGGGCCTAAAGTGCTCTGCACCTAATTTACAAAACAATCAGAGACACTACCAAAGCACCCCCTATAAGGCGCCGCGCTGGAGCACTGACCTCAACGGCGTTGGGCAGCGTCGTGTTGTCGGGAAAGCCTTGGCCCGTGGCCGGCTGTGCCCAGAAGTCGACGGGCGCCACGGGCCAGTAGGGAGAGGCAGCCCACTGCGCGTCGTTGAACAGGGTGCGGCCGGCACGCTGATTGAACTGAAGAGCGTTCGCGGCGGGAGACATGGGCACCGCTGGAACCGCGATTCTTCGTCGAAGCTCTGTGTGGTGGTGGCGGCCCGTAAAAATGGCGCGTACAACAGGACAGCGCGTGCATGGTTGTGATGCTAGAGTGCGCGAAGAATGGCTCATATCCCACTACCGGGATTGGCCAGAAAAGTGCCGCTCACCGAGGGAAAGCTGCTGTTTCAGAGCTTTAAGAAAGATATGTAAAGAATGCGTTAAAGTGGCCGTCTAGGGAGATGACGTCCTCAGTGGGGACGCCATAGATCAGCAAGGGTGCAGCGGAAACCCATAAGAAAGGTACGGTCGGTCCCGTTGAAGCTGGTAAGCAAAGATTACCTCCAAGAGAAAAGGGAAAGTAAGCTCTGAATTACGTGCATATTATGTTCGGAGAGGCTGTTTTGCTGGTTCTTAAAATTAATACTTTTAGCCGAACGAGAGACTGCCAAACACATGAACCAGCACAACCCCGGGAGGCATATATATAGGCGTTTCCAGTAGGTTACCGAAAGGTCGCAAGAGGGCGCTGCAGTCGCCCCTCAGTGTGTGTTCAAATCAGTGTGGTCAACTCAATGGTCAAAATCAGCGCTGCATGCTAGTGGCCAAATCAGAGATCCAATCCCGGCTAGAAGTGAACCAGAGGGCGGTAAGTCGATTAGCATTAGCAGCGCACAGTAAAAGAACAAACGCGGCAGTGCAGGGAGACATGGCCGCGGGCCTCCGTTTGAAAGTGATAGAAAACCAGAGAAAATATGTTTGAGGAACGAAGTTAGAAATATTGATGACCAGAGATGGGCGGCCAAAGTGTTACGGTATTTTTGCATGAAAAATCGTGGTGGAGCGAAAGAACCAGAAGGCTCAGGACAAACTATATGAAACCTGGAAGCGCAGGAGAAACGACCAAGGCAATCAAAAATGAAGTGAAGGAATCAGAGACAACCACCTGGAAAAAGAGGATGGACGCAAATAAGACACTTATCTACAGAATCGGGAAGCCGGAGATCACAAGGGAAAAGTTCTTTGGTAATACCAAAGGGAGTGCATTGCTTTTTAAAGACCAAGCAGGTTGCTTGCGGACAAAAACGCTTATTCGCGAGCCGGTACCTTCGTACCGGAAGAACTGCGCTCAGGTTGCGGCAGGGAGCCAAAACCATGCGACATATTGTAACGGAGTGCAAAAGTATCCGTCCAGTCCTTGGTGAGGGAGGCATCCAGCTTCCGAAAGCCCTTAGTTTTAAGGTTAACGGAAAAGTGAATTGACAGCAGTGGAAGTTAGTAAAAGAAGGCTAGAATGTTGATGGGAAAGAGCAGAGAAGAATCTGGGGAGGACATGGAACAAGGAGTCAGACAAGCGCTACAATTCCATAAAGGGTTTTTTTTTGGAAGGGGGGGGAGGGGGGGGGGGCAGGGGGATTGTTACAGTGGTTTAACGAATAAGGTTGCTGTGCAACGCAACCCCGTTACAAAAGGGGAGTCGCTAATTATCATCATCATCATGTCTAGGATGCCTGGATTACAGTGTACTAGAAGGTACGGTGTGTCGTTCGGGGGAAAAACCGATGGAGAGCACGGGTCCCTTTTGCGGTGAAAAAAATTGTACCGAGAGCAGGCGTTCCCCAGAGAACTCCTGTTGCACCCAGCACCCCCTAAAAGTTTTGAATCAAACTAAAAAGTTATTTGACGGGTTTTATGTAACTTTACGCCACTATTATGAAGAAATAAGACAATTTAATGCAATAAATAAGGAATAATTTAACAAACAAAACTTCTGAAACCGGCTGCCAAGCAGCCTCCGCCAGGGGCGCTGCTTACAACAGGCTGAAATTTTCATCACAAAAGGGACCGCCCTAATCGCCCCGAACGACACACCTTTCTTTTCTAGTACAGTGTACCTGGATGTTCCTCCTGGAACCGGCCGCGGTGGCTCAGCAACTAAGGCGTTGTTCTTGTGAGCCCAAGGACGCGGGTTCGATTCCCGGCCATGGCGGCCGCTTTTCTGATGACTACAGAAAGCAAAATCGCCCGTGTGTTCGAGATTTCGGCGCACGTTAAGATCCCCATGTGGCCAAAATTAATGCGGAGCCCTTCACTACGGCGCGCCTCATCGCCTGTGTAGCGTCGGCTCATTAATCATCATTACCAACCAATCAATGTTCCTGCTCGCCGTGGGTATGTGGGCGTATGCGGGAGCTGCCCAAAGATGAGCTTCGTGAAGAATGTACTTTCAACTAATGAAACCATACGCATTAACACGTGTCCAGCAAGTTTGGTTTAAACGTAGAGTAGCTACTGATTGCATTGGATTGGAAAAACTTTATTGATGCCTGCAGTGCGCACTTTCGCGACCTCACACACCTAGTTTGGTGGTGCCCAGCTTTCGCCACGCACCGTACATTTAAATCTCACCAACCCCATCCCGACCCACAACAAACTGATGCACAACTATTATATGAAATAGCGGTTTATTCATTTAAAAGCGGTCTGGCACGGGTTGTTTGAGCGGGTCCTCCCCCGAAGGAACTGGTGTATGTGCTCTAACCCTATTGCGATCACCATGAACTGGCCCATGAATTGCAGGTTCTAAGAACTGGCCCAGTTATTGAGTCACTAGAGAACGACCAGCATTTATTTGTTTTTTTTTTCTCTTACCCTCCCGCCCCATTCCTTTCTCCATCGTGACCAGTGGTCATCCTTTTCTATTAAAGGTTGTCTCTCTCTCTCTTAGCGCGTAGACTGGGCCTTCGTCGTCCTCGTGGCGGGCGTGCGGCGCGGATCCCCGCTGGCCGTTGCCGGCACCCCGGTTTCCTGCCTGGCCAGCGCCTCGAGGGCCTGCTGGACGGCCCATAGTTGTTTCTTCTTGGTTGTTGCTCATCGTCGCGGCCTCTAGTCGCGGCGGTATGCGTCTTGATTTAGCCTCGTCTGGATTCTTGATACAATCCCAACAACAGTGTGCAAGGTGGCCGTCTCCCTGAGGCATGTCTTGCAGCTACTGAGTTAATTTTTGCCGGTGCGTGTCTTGTCGTCTGCTGTAGACGCGTCGCCTGCTACTCTCCGCTCGACCGGGTGATTGCCCCGGCGATTTGTTGAGCAGAAAGTTGTTGGGCGGTCCTCCACTCCCTCCTCTTCATCAGCATGGCGACGGCTGCTCAATTTGTCGCGGGGTATTTTTCTCTGGTTTGGTGTCTTCCTTCACATATTCGCACTTCGGACATCCGAATTTTATAGACTGCAGAAGCGCTGACGCTTGCAAGATGGGTGATATAGAGGCGATTGATTCTCTGTAATATACGATTTCTGACCATTGAAATGAGCAGCTGTCTCGTATAAAATACGAATTTAAAAGGCGCATGCTGTTAAATGGATGTGCTGACAACACCACATTTCCATTTCGCTTTTCTTTAGCGATGTTTACAAGTCGCAACGTTCCTTGAACCTGACTGCAGGAAATATGTTTTTGAAGTGTGCATCAACAAATTTTGCAGCGAAAAAACATTCTGCGGACAATAGGTTATTATTTTGGAATCCCCTTTAAAACACAAAATACATGCCTCAAGCCTTACGTATACAGTTCTATAATGGGCGCCCTAAAAGTATGCTAACATTCGAACTAATGAAAAACAAACGCACTGAAACAACATTAAATTTTAAAACTAACACATCGCTATGTGAAATGCCTGTGCTACACGCCTCTTTCAAAGGCCTTCGGATGGCCGTTGAACCAATTGTCTATGGGGTGCTCCATTGTAAATACATAGGCCGCAGTTGTGGGCGAGAGTCCAATCGTCAATGGAAAGTTAACGCATAGCACAAGCATGAGTCAGCGGCAAATCAGAACGTTAAACGACAAAAAAAATAAAAACAGGTAAGAGACATTTCCTCCTAATTTGACAAAAATTACGTCGCGTTGCATTGTAAAAGTTTCTCGGAAAGCCACGCTTAGAGCCCTAAGTTGGAGGTCCACAGTTATGATGCCTACCAGGTTTCGTTCTTTTCTCCGTTGGTCGAGTGAAGATAATCTGCATGGTTTGCACGAAGCCCGTACTACCCGCACCTTTTGCACCATTCTGTCTCTGCATCCCCTGTCGCCTCTCGATTAGCCCTCGCTTTCAGTTTCGCCACCTTAGACATCGCCAAAAGACCGCGAGGTCCGTCCGCTGAACGGCTTTCCAGCGCTCCCGAATCGAAGAAGGCGCCCGCCGGCCCGGCGAGGCGCTTCTGGAAATCACACGTGCTGGCTAGATCTGCTCCTCCCGAGCAATCCGTCCCTCTACTGCTCAGTGCGAACAATGAGGGCACCGGCTGCACGCGTCGGTCAACTTAGCACCACCACCCTCCAGCCCCCCACCCCCCTCATATTAACGGATTCACAAACGGCCGTTAGAAATTCCTGAAGGGGCATTATTTCGCCCCTTGCCCACGAAATTATCTGCTCCCAACCGCGTCTGTGGACTCCTTCTGTGGACTCCTGGCCATATGGGCTTTGGCGGCGTGGAGAAGGCCCACGAGCCGGCCCCAGCTTGGGTGCACCGGACCCCTCAACAGAGCCCCATCTCGGCTTCCAAACCACCTCCTCAGCTAGAGCCACTGCTCACCCTCCGTGAAATCACCCTCCATCACAGGCTTACACGCACACCCTTCCACCCCCTCACCCGTCGTTATACCCCGTAGAATCATCCCTCTGGAAACCGATCCAAACCCACTCCCTCCCCACTCGTCCATCCTCACCCCCATTTCGCCATCCCTCTTTCCCACTCCCGCTTGTCCACACTGCGGGGACTACGAAGACATCCCCCCACGCCATCTGGCGCCGCCCCGCCCTGCTTCCCTTGCCCTACCCAACCCCCCGACTCCTGGCTGTCTGCCTTCGCGCGCTCGGACACCTCAGTGCTTTCAAGAATCTTCGATGACTACGACATCCAGGTTTGCCACGTGCCTACAAGTCAGCTCGGACGGCAACTTGTACACGCCAAAGATGCGCTAGAACGCCAAAGATACCCCGGGGTAGCCTATAAGATCCCTTTCCAGACTTGCGACGCAGCCTACATTGGTGAAAACTGGAAACTTCAAAGATGCGACTAAAGGAGCACAAAATCGAAGTTGCTAGCGGCGCACCCAGCTAAACGCCTTGACAGAACACCAAACGTAACAGGTCATGTCATCACTTGGGATTCGGCCAGAATCATTGCCACCGAGAAAATATTATCAACGCGCCTACTCCGAGAATCTTTCCACATCCAATCAGCCCCACACACTCTTAATAGACACGTGGCCCATGCCTACAAACATACGCATAGCGCTTGCACCCCTGCACGCATGTATAAATACGGCCGAGCCGCTTTTCGTTTCATATCTGAACAAGGGACCCATACGGGCCCCGAAACTTCATTTGTTTTTACCTATTGTTTTTACCATTTTGGCGACTGTAGGTTTAGTACTGCCAATGTTATTTCCTCGCCAGACGAGTTTTCGTCGAACATTGTACTACGTTCCGCATTCTGTGTTGCAGAGTAATGCATGGCTGTCTACGGAACGAGTATGATGACAGAAAATGGGATTGATTGATTGATTGATTGATTGATTGATTGATTGATTGATTGATTGATTGATTGATTGATTGATTGATTGATTGATTGATTGATTGATTGATTGATTGATTGATTGATTGATTGATTGATTGAGAGGTTTAACGCTCTAACACTACACAAACAATGAGGCGCGTCGTAGTGGAGGGCTCCGGATAAATTTTGACCACTTGGGTATCTTTAACGTGCGCCGAAATCTCAAACACATGGGCGTTCTGGCTTGTCGCCTCCATCAGAAAAGCGGCCGCCGCGAAAGGAAAACGAACCCGCGTCTTGGGCTCACAAGAACAAACGCCTCTACAGTGCGCCACCACGGAGGGTAGCAACGGCTTTGACATCTTGTGTTATCGAAAGTAGTTCGAAAGAAATTATATGGCAAATAGCCCATCAGACGACTCCACCTTTACATTGGGCTTACTTAAGTAACTGGTCATAACGAGTTAGTTTACAGTGCATAGTTCATATTTAGTACTATTTCGTGGTTAGTCCATAGTTAATCCTTAGTTAGTGCTTAGTTAACTAGTCTTAGGTAGTCCTTATTTATTTTGTGGTTAGTTGTCCTTATTTCACAGTCCGATTCCAAGGTCATCCAATATCTTCATCCCGGCTTTGGTCGTGGACAGCCGCTCCAGTTGTGTGACCCCTTGCGCTTCGGCTATTTCTTCGAGCGTGCTGTTTATCACGAGTTGTAAGAAGCGGACCGTGCTCGCGGACTCGAACAGGCCTAGCGCCGTCTTGCACCCTCTTCTAATGATGGCGTTGATTTTGTTGCGTTTGTGTTGCAGCCATCTGTGTTAGGCTGCAACGTACGCGATGTGGCTGATGGTGAAGGACTGCACGAGCCTGATTAGGCTGTCCTCTCTCATGCTTGCCTTCCGGGACGTGATTCGCCTGAGGAGTGGTGTCGCATTGGCCACTTTTGCCGTGAGACGGCCGATGGTTTCGAGCAGTTTTCTTCGCGTGCTTTTCGATGACCATGCTTAGGATACTGATTTTGTTGACCTCTGCGATCACGTTGCCGGATTTGGTCACGATTAGGATCTTTTTGTATTCGCGTTGTCTGGCCTTGCCTCTGCCTTCGGTGGCTGGGAGTATTGGGAGCTCGGATTTGCCCGGCGAACACCTCAGTACGGTGCCTTCCAGCTGGTGTTCTATCGCTCCGACGGCGTCTTGCAGCGCGCCCTCGATGTGGGCGTCGCTGCCACCGGTCACCCACAGCGTGATATCGTCCGCGTAGTACTGTGCCTGACGTCTTCGATGCCCGCGAGCTTCTCAGCCACTCCGATCATTACCAGGTTCAACAGCATCGGCGAGATGACCAACCCCTGCGGTGTGCCGGTGCTCCCGAGCTTCTTCTCTTGCGCCTGTAGGTCGCCTGCTCGTAGCTCGGCGGTCCTGTCCGTAAGGAAGTCCTTGATGTAGTTGTATGGCCTCTCGGCCATGTTGAGCTTGGAAACTTGGGACAGGATCACCGAGTATTTCACCTTGTTGAAGGCGCTCTGCAAGCCGAGCCCCAGGATTGCCTTGTTGTCGCGGTTGCTGCCGCTTCCGTCGATGATTTGGTGTTTGAGCTGCAGCATCGCATCCTCCGTGCTCAGGTGCTGTCCGAAGCCGATCACAGTGGCCGGGTACAGCCCTTCTCGTTCTAGGTAGTCTTGCCACCTGTTTAGAAGGACGCTCTCCAGCACCTTGCCCACGCATGACATGAGCGAGATGGGCCGGAGGTTGTCCGTGTCCGGTGACTCTACCGGCTTGGGGGTCAGGATAGTCTTGGCGGTCTTCCACTGCTTTGGCAGCGCGCCAACTCTCCAGCACCTGTTGAAGTATATTGCTAGGTTCTCAATCGAGCCGTCATCAAAGTTCTTGAGCGCCTTGTTTGTGACGAGGTCCGGGCACCGCACCGACCGACTGTTGAGGTCATGCAGGGCCGCGCGGACCTCCTCGACGTCGATGCCCTGATTGAGCTTCGCGTTGGGTAGGCCGAGGTACGGCGCGTGTTGTTCGGTGGGTACAGTTGGCAGGTATTTGTCGTTGATGCGCCTGATGACTTCGTCGGCGCGTTGCTCCCAGACCGACCGATGTACGAACTTGGCGAGTCTGTCCCTTTGGGGTGACTTGGTCTTGGCTTCGTAGAACAGGTTCCACAGCAGGTTCCACGTCCTCCTGCTGTGCATCTGTCTGTCAGCCATGTGGCAGATCTCGTTCCATTGTTGCGCGCATAGCGCGCGGCAGTTATCCTCGATTTCTCGGTTGAGCTCCGCCACCTTCTTTCTGAATCTGCCGTTGACCCATTCTTTCTTCCATCGATTGAGTGCCGACTGTTTGGCTTCTATAAGATGCGCTAGTCGGCCATCTATTTTGTCGATCTCCGCATCCGTTTCAATTCCTTTGGTCGTTTCGCGTACGCTCGTCGTGATTTCGGCCGTCCACGAGTCGGCGTCTTCGATTTCGTCGTCACCGCCTCTCTTCTGGTTTCTGGCGTCTTGGAAGGCATTCCAGTCTATCCATCTGTGTGTTCTGGTGCTGGTGTTATTTATTTATTTATTTATGTCCATCTCCGTACATCCATCTATGTCCATCGGGCGTCCGTCTGCGAATGTGAAAACTTGTCCCGGCTTCCTTGACACCACCCTAGACACCCACCCCCACTTAGGCCGAGTCACCATCCTTATGTTAATAAAGTTTCCTCTCGTCCGGATCGCTGAAGACGCCGCCGGGGTCCAAGGACTCCTGGCTGCCGCCTAAAAGGGGGAAGAGGACCGAGGAAGATCTCCAACCTCTTCCGTTCCCCACCGGGCACAAAATAAACTTGTTCTCTCTCTCCTCATTCTTATTTATTTATTTATTTATTTATTTATTTAGTTTATTATTTATTTATTTATTTATTTATGTATTTTATTTATTTTTAGTTTATTTAGTTTATTTATTATTTATTTATTTATTTATTTATTTATTTATCCGCCAGGGGGCCGACACAGGCGCTCGAGCCTTGTTTCGACTCCCGTTTCCAACGCCCTGCCTGCGATCTATCGATGATCCCGACCTAACCAGCACCTCTACTGGTCGTCGGAAGTCATCCGGACTCGATTGACACCCTGTGAGCCCATCTCCGACCGACGGGAGCATCAACAAGCCACCCCTCCAGTTCGACCACGCCGGCGCCGCAACTAGGCCTACTTTCCAGGCCTGGCGCGAGCGGCTGCCTCCCCGCCGCCCCGCTGTCGGAGAGCACGCTCCTCTGCGTGCCTGCTGCCACGTCTCCCCAACCGCCGACGAATGTTTCTCCGAGAATGGCTACAGCGCTTACTCCTGGCGTAATCGCACCACCACAACCAACCGACCAGGAAGCCTCCAACCCTGCGAACAACCAGGCCGCAGCAATGGACTTCGACCCCCCTTAGTGGTCGTACCGTGCCACCCCAAAATCCGTGGATACAAGTCATCAAATCGCGGCAGCGGCCATCCTTGACTCACAACGAGGTACTTCCTTCCAATGCCACGAAGCGCCCTGCATCTGCCCGCCCAATACCCCCTCCGCGGTTCCCCCAAACCTACCACGTCACGGTTTTCCGCCCCCATGGTGGTCTCCGAGTCAGTGACTGGCCCACCTCAGAATTGGCTCGCAGCCTGGCAACCGCCAGCCACATGTCAGACCTGCAATTCCGCAAGGAAGTCACTCTCCAAGCCCAGCCGGGGCCCAACCTCATTGTCGCCGGCACTCCGGATCCTTACCTGGCCGATCGACTATCCCAACTCGCCACTATAACCCTTCGGGGAACCGACTACGCCGTTTCCGCCTACATGAAGCCACCACCCGGTACCTCCAGGGGCGTTATTCATGGCATCCCGGAGAACACCACGAATGACCAGCTGCTCGAACTCACGGCTACCAACCGCCCATATTTGATTCACGCCCGGATGATGGGTAACACAAGATCTGCACTGCTCACCTTCAACGGGCCACGCGTACCATACTACATTAAATTTGACTGCGAACTAGTGCGTTGCCGCCCCTATCGTCGTGCCGTCCAAACTTGCAAGTGTTGTGGCGACATCGGCCACCGTCATGACGTGTGCCCCCAACCCGACCAGCCACGCTGCCCGGCTTGCGGCATCTCCAACCCCCCTCCGGATCACCCCTGCGTTCCACGCTGCAAGTTGTGTGAAGGCCCTCACCTCACGGCCCACAAGGACTGTCCCAAGCGCCTGCTTCCCACCCCAGCTCCACGCAAGCCTCGCAGCCAGCCCAGCCACCAACCTCTTCCGGCCTACTGTACTGAAGATTTCCCGGAGCTACATACCCCACCGACGGACGCCCGCTCCAAGTCCCATCATAATCTTCAAACACAGGTGAGCTGGTCAGCCGCACTTCGCAACACTCCCACTGCTCCCAACCCAATCCCCTCCCACCCCTCACAACCTCTCCCCCCTGTCCCCCCTACTTACGAATCAGTGCTAAAGGAACTCAAAGAACAACAACAACGTTTTCAAACACAACTTGACACTCTCACCAAGAAGATTGAGGCCCTCGTTGCGTCCCCTCTCCCCACACCTGTCGCACCAGTCGTGCCCACATCTGACCAGATAAACGCCACCATCGACAGCAAGCTAGTCGATGTCTTAAAGCAACTCATGGACGCCCAAAGAGAGAGTCTGGCCCCCTTATGCTCTGGCATTCAGGCGCTCACTGACCGACAGAACAAGTTAGAACAGGCTATCCAGGGCATACATGACACCCTGGCGTCCTCCCACCCGACCAAGAAGCTCAAGCATCACCCCTATCATGACTAGCGCACCGGAGGCCTTCCTCGTCGTATATCAATGGAATTGTCGATCTCTCAGTAGTAAGCGACACCAGCTAGCCCTCCTTACCCAACAGGACCCGCCAGATGTCATCGCTCTTCAAGAAGCAAATACTCCTGCCCCTCGCTTGCCACAATACAACGCCTTCACCCAGGACCCGCAAAACCGCACAGCCATCCTTGTACTGAATTCCCACCCAGCCCAAGCACACCAGCTCAGCCAGACCATTCCTAATACCTTCGTTGAAGTCAGCTCCACCCGCCCATCGCAACCCAGCATGTATTTACTAAATATCTACAGCCCTCCCACCAGCAGTCTTCACACCATCGAGGCGCTCTTGCATGAAGCTACACTCAAGGCCAATGACAACCCGCTGCTTCTCCTTGGTGATTTTAATGCCCCGCATACGGCTTGGGGATATATGCGCGCTTCGAAGAAGGGTACGGCTCTGTTACGCGCCACCCAAAATCATCAGTTAGTCCTGCAAAATGACCTTACAGTCGCCACCCGGACCGGTAACAGTGTCACGCGTGACACCACACCCGATTTAACATTTACAAAAAAACATTCGAAATATCACGTGGTCATGCTTGGATGAAACTCTCGGCAGCGACCATCAGATCATCTCCATCCGAATTCCGACCTCGAAGAAGTCTCCTCGGAAGGGCACTGCCCGCCTAACCAATTGGTCCGCGTTTCGAGATGACGTCACTCCTCTACCACCCATAGATCAAAATCTTGACGAATGGACACTGGAGCTTGAAAAGCGGGTCAATAAGCACACCCAAGAAATCGCACTCACTGACAGTACACCAGCCGCGGACCCCCACCTTATGCACATCTGGGAAGCTCGACGAAGCCTGTCAAAACGTTGGAAACGCCAGAAACACAATCGTTCCTTGAAAAAACGCATAGCCCTTCTAACACAGCTAGCACAGACCTACGCTGCTGATCTTCAACGACAGAATTGGCACTCTTTTTGCGACAAGCTCCAAGGCACTCTGCACACGAAGAAAACCTGGCATCTGCTTCGGTCCCTCCTCAACGACACCACTACCAGGCGACAAACAAACCATAAAATACACCAGTTGATTCGGAACAGCTCGCTGTCTTCTCAAGACCTCCTGAGGTCTATCCAACTCCACCTTTTTGGAGACCCAGCCTCTTATCCGACCTACCCGGAAACACATTACACCGGCCAGGCAAATGATGAGTTGGACGCACCTTTTATCCTCGCCGAGCTCCATGCTGTACTTGCCCGCTTGAAACGCAATACTGCACCAGGCAAAGATCAGATAACATATCGCATTCTCCGAAACCTGGACGAAGACACCCTGCAGGCGCTCCTGGACCTGTACAACCGCCACTGGGTTGAAGGCACCTTACCTGAACAATGGAAATATTCGGACATCACTCTAATCCCAAAGCCAAACAAGCCCGTCTCCCCCACGACCCTTCGGCCCATCTCCCTGACGTCCTGCCTCGGGAAACTTTTCGAACACCTGGTCCATCAACGTTTATCTACGTACTTGGAAGATCACAATCTGTATCCATTAACAATGTTCGGGTTTCGACAGCATCTCTCTACGCAAGACGTACTAATTCAGCTCAAGGAACAGGTCCTAGATCATCTGAGCAGAGCCACTCCTAGGGCCATCTTAACACTTGACGTCAAGGGAGCGTTCGATAACGTTACACATCAAGCCATTTTGGAAAACCTCAACACGACCAATTGCGGCATCAAGACTTTCCACTTCGTAAAAGCTTTTCTCCGAAACCGGACCGCAACACTGCGACTTGGGCCCCTTCGATCCCCCATCTTCCACACTCCGCCCAAGGGCACCCCACAAGGCTCCGTTATTTCGCCATTGTTATTTAATATTGCCCTCCTTCACCTTCCGAGTCGCCTACAAGCTATCCCCGGTCTCCAGCACGCTCTTTACGCGGACGATTTGACCATTTGGACAACGCAGGGCTCCAGCGGCGCACAACAAGACGCTCTCCAACAAGCGATCGACACAACTATCGACTATCTCTCGCCCAGAGGTTTGACATGCGAACCTAACAAATCGGCTCTCCTAGTCCTTCGCGCCCGCACGCGAGGTCGGCCTCCTGTGGCTACTCCCGATCCGCAAGTTACCATCCAGGGCTCACCTATT
Organism: Haemaphysalis longicornis; assembly: GCA_013339765.2. Classification (NCBI taxonomy): domain Eukaryota; kingdom Metazoa; phylum Arthropoda; class Arachnida; order Ixodida; family Ixodidae; genus Haemaphysalis; species Haemaphysalis longicornis. The sequence goes on from CM023458.1 coordinate 46,677,238, forward strand.
CCCCAAGTCCCCACTCTCCGTATATTGGGTGTGCCTATCCACTACGATGGTTCCGGCGCCACCCTCCTGCCGCAGCTACAGAAAACGGTCACACAGCTCACTCACCTAATACGACGAATAAGAGGATCCACTCACGGCCTCAAAGAACAAGACACCTGCCGCTTGGTCCAAGCACTGCTGGTCAGCCGTATAACCTACGGAACTCCTTTTGTCAACCTAAAACCACAGGAAATCAACAAGCTGGATGCTCTAATACGGAAAACGTACAAAGCTGCCCTTGGACTCCCAACTTATACTTCCAATGCGCGTCTGCTTCACCTCGGCCTGCACAACACGCTCAGCGAACTACTAGAAGCACAGCGGACGTCCCACCTCCATCGCCTCGCCCTCACTCCCTCAGGTAGACGCGTTCTCCAAAACATTGGCCGGCCCTCCCCTTCCCCTCAACACGAACTCCAACGCATCCCCCTGTCCATTCGTCAACGCCTGAAGGTTAGCCCGGTACCCAAACACATGCACTCATCTTTCAATCGAGGACGTCGCGAAGCCAGAGTGAAGATGCTTGATAAACGGTACGGCGCCGACTCTCAAACCCGATATACGGATATTGCTACAACTCCCGACCGCACGCGCACCACCCTAGTTACTGTGGACTCGAACGGACATCTGGCCACAGCCGTCACCTATCGAAATCTGCCGGTCACCTCAGCCGAAGCGCTTGCCATCGCCCATGCAACTACCACACACCAGCATCAACCATACTTGACCATCATTACGGACTCCCAACAAGCCTGTCGGCTGTATCAAGCTGGCCTTGCACCACCCCAGGCCCTCCCTGTGCTCCAACACCTTCCCGAGGACATTGAAATTTCTATCGTCTGGACCCCAGGCCATGCTGGCCTTGCCGGGAATGAGGCGGCTCATGCCGCAGCCCGCGATCTCCTTACCCGGGCACTCCCAACCGCAAGGACCGACACCGCCGGGCGCCTCATCTCTGACCATGAAATCCTAACTCCGCTGGACTCTACCTACAGCTCCCTCCTCGCGCACTACACACACATCAGAAGAACATACCCTCCTCCACACCACAGTCTCTCCAACCACCAAGCTCACATATATCGGCGTCTACAAACAGAAACCTTCTACAACCACACTATCCTCTCCCACATATCTCCGTCCATTTTCCCCCACAACTGCCCATAATGTGACATCCCTCTCACAACCTACCACGTTGTGTATTCATGTCCCCACCACCCCCACCCCATTCACTCCCCCTCCCTTGAGCAGTGGGAGTCTGCGCTGACCAGCTCGGCGCCGGAGCATCAAATCGCCCTGGTGCAACGAGCCCTGGATTCGGCGCAGGCTCGCGGCCTCCTGGACGTAGGAGGCTGACCACGTCCCTTTCCAGCTCCCTTGGCTGCTCAATAAAAAATGTTTTTTACCACCACCATTTATTTATTTATTTATTTATTTATTTATTTATTAAAATATCCTCAAGGCCCGTAGGGCGTTATACAGGGGGTTGGGTAACGGCATTTTATAGCACGCAAAGACGAAAAAGCAAATAAAAGACAAGAAAAAAGGACTAAACAAAAAGAACAAGAACAATAGAAATAAACTACAAAAACGGTTATGTACAAAGCAAACAGAACACAACAGAAAATGAACACTGCTGGTGATTACAAAAGTGCTGAGTAATTGCAGTTCAAAACCATTAATGGTCTTGAATGGTTACAATGGAAGAGGTTGGGTAGTTCCATTCAGCACAGGTTCTTTCTTTGTAAAAATGCAACTGAAAATATTTTCCTCCGGCAAAAAGCATGGTAACCTTATGCTGGTGATCAATACGTGATGACTGGTACGATGGTTGTGAAGTAAGGTCTTGCCTCATTGATCAAGTAAAGTCGCGCCAATTTCCTCTGCGCAGTTAAATCTGGTACTTCAAAGTTAGATTTCATTTGGGATATATCCTCGCAGTATGCGTGTAATTAGAACAAATAAAAACAGCTGAGTGGTTTTGGACGGAATATAACGTAATTAGCGTGTGCTGCCGGGGATCCCGTATAGCAGAAGCGTGCACAAATTTTGGGCGCATTAGTGAACGGTATAGTGAACTTTGAGGGACAGCGTAGCATAAGAAAAACTGCGGCGCAAGCACCCCAGTGTTCTATTAGCATTTTTGTAGATGTAGGCAACGTGTGCGTGCCAAGATAGTTTATTGTTCATGTAAACGCCGAAGTACTTATAAGAAGGGACATGCTGGAGGGGACTGCATTAATGGTAGAAGTACAAGCGGTAAAAACAGATCGCCGGGTTATTGTCGTGCACTTAAATTCGTTAAAGTTGAGAGTCATGAGCCATTTATTGCACCAGGGTGAGACAGTCTCAAGGTCAGCTTCTAGGAGTGTGTTATCTGATTCGTTCGTTATTTCGCGGTGAAGGAGGACACAATCATCTTCAAATAGTCTTGTAGAAGAGGTAATACTGTCGGCAGGTCATTAATATATATCAGGAAAAGTAAAGGGCCTAGAAAGGAACCTTGTGGGACGCCAGATGTTACTTCAGAAAGAGGTGAGTCACAGTCATTAGATGTTACCTACTGAGGGCGAATAGTCAAAAAGCATTCAATCCGCTTAAATATGTTTGGCTGAATGTTTATCGTGCTAATTTTCAGGAGATGTAATTGATGAGATACTGGGTCGAAAGCATTTTGAAAGTCAAGAAAAATGCAGTGTAGAAGTGAGCCGCGATCTAAAGCTGATGCTATGTCATTGGTGAAATACAGAAGCTGGGTTTCGCATGAGTAACGTTTTCGCAATCCCTGCTGGCAGGGAGCGAAGAAAGAGATTCCAAGAATGTCACTGCTGCGATGTTCGCCGTGATTAGCTCTTCAAGTTTGGTGAATCTTGCTTCAAATTGGGCTGCGAGGTTGCCGATGCGATCATTTTCTTTTTGCTTTCGCGTGGCCTCGAGGGCTCGCTTCTTCGGTGCCGGTTCCTTTACGGCTGTCTCCTGGTTGTTCGTGGTTGTTTCGTCCGTCTTGCTTGTGCTTGGCGTTGGTCTCTGCGGAGGATCGTTGTTGCATAGCAGCAGCTTACGGTCACGGCGATCTCTCTTGTAAGGTTGTTGATGGCCGTTCGCAGCGCCGCGTTCTCTTTCCTCAGGGTCTTGTTGGCCTCTCGCATTTTGTTCATGCCGTCGTTCTTGTTGGCTTCCGTTGCTTTCTGCGCGCTCTTTATGTTGCTCCCTTTCGCTCCATCGGCCCAGCTCCCTAGATCACGTGATGGTGACCTTTTTTCTGCTGATGCTTCTCTTGCAGCTGCTGCTGTCTCAGGAGTTTGGCGTGCGGCTCTTCTATGGGGTCTTTGACTTTCGCGCACCTGTCGGCTTTTCGAGTGGCGGGAAATCGCTCTCCCACCGCAGCTGGCGTTCGGCCTGTCGACGCTCCCATTGTCGCTTGCGCACTGCGTAGATCTTGTATTTCGCCTTTCGCATTCGGTCTCCGGTCTGGTGTCCACCCCAAGACAGCTTACATTTTGGGGTACAGCCATGGTCTTCTTTGAGGTTAGCGAGCCCGCAAGCCAGGCACGTCTTGATTGTGGAGGTCGGGCACATGTCCTTGCGGTGTCCCACTGCTCCGCACTGCTGGCAGGCAACCGTAGATGTTTCCTGTAGGATGACACCGTATCAGGGTGTCTCCGCATTGGATGAAGTTCGGTACCTTGGGTCCCTGGAACGCGATGATCATGGTGGCCACTGCTAGCGGGTTCCTCTCGTTGACGATGTTCCTATACAGGTCGTCAGCGCTCGCGTCGAAGGGGATGCTTCTGACGACGCCCTGTACAGCGTCATAAGGTGTTGTGCGATATGTGCTGCCTTTATAAGTTAGCCCTGAATAGAAATTTCCTGGATTTCAGCGTACCTTGCGGCCTTCTCTTCGTTCGGTGTACTGACGACCATGATGTTCTGCTGCGTGTTCGGGCATATGTTGTCCGCGGCGCCTTTCTCGCTCGTGATCATTGCCGCGGCGAGTATGGCCGCGGCGACGGTAGTGGTGCCGGCCTTGACGACGTCCAGTCCCCCTCTGGGTCTAACGACAATACTTCTCTCTTCCAGCGGCATGGCTGGTATGCGTGCAGCCTTGATGACCGATCGTCAGGCGTTCTTGTTGAATTTCGATTTCGGGCTTGCTTGACTCCCGCCGGGTCCGTCGGACTAGACGCTGTCGGGGGTCCGTTGGCGTAGCGTCGACCTGCGCTCCCCCGCGAGAATCCACTCGGCTTCGTTGGGGTATTCCTCAGGTGATATCTTTTCTTTTTAAACTTGAACGCCCATGTGGTTGTCCACGATCGTTGTTGTCAGAGCGGACTCCTCCATCTCGGAGCTGACGAGCGGCTGCCGCAGAGGAGTACGACAGACGGCTGCCGGCGTGACGGTGTTAGGCCTAGCGCTCGCGAAGCACGCCTAGGCTTAGCTGTCCTTGGCACGTCGGCGGTGGAATAAGTCCCAAAATTCGGCAAAAAAGGCGTACCTCTGGATCAGCTGGTATCGGTCGATGCCTCTCTACTGCACGGACACACTGGTGCAAAAAAAAAAACAACTCTGGTTTGAGGTAATTTTAACTGCGTAATTGGTAAGCAATAACAAAGCCGATGTGAACGCGCCTCTGCGCACGACAATGCTACGTACTCTGGAGTCGCACGAAGGACGCTGGTTCCCCGCTGGGCCGCTGCACAGCTCTGATGGTAGCTAATGCCAAGCGCCCCGTGTTTCTCCTTGGTGTGATCGAGACACTGCGCATGGCTGCTATTGTGCGCTTGATACGAGTTTTGCTCTGAATCCCCGAGTGCAGCAGCATTTTGTTCTATGCAGCACGGCAACTCGCCTCACCCAATTAGCCCGCACGGCTTGGCAGTTTCGGGCTACCTGCGAGTGCGACGGTGCTGCCAACGCAGCTGAGTTAACACGGGGACGTGAACCCAACATCCATGAAGTGAATCAAGTTTGAACTACAGGCTGCCATTAGCAAACAGTCATTTTTTTCAAGCATATATAGAGCGGAAACGCCGGAAGGGGGACTTCAAAAAAATGTGAGTAATTAACTTTCACGCGCGAATATAACGATTTCGCTCCCTTCCCAACGAACCATCCAAACCGCAAAAAAATGGCGAACCATGCTCAAGTGGTGCAAGGCTGGAGAAATAGCGGAGCTGGCGGCTCCACCTGGCTTACTCTTGGCTCGGCTAAGCTTACGCGTGGTTATGCTTTAAGAATCGGTCAAGTTTTCTGCTTGCTGTCGTCGCTAGCCCCGCAAAGACCACTGAACACTTGGTCATTGAAGCATGTACAATGCATGCGAGCTTTAACTCCGAATATTCTTCAACTCACTGACGTTTCGCCTTCACCGGCGCGATTTTCGGGATTGGACCGAAGTCGTTACATCCGTTCTCGAGTGATGATGATGATGATGGTGTCCTGAAAAGTTCTTGGCACGTAGCGGCGCGGCGGGTTTGGCGACGCAGTTCCTCTTGTTCGGAAGTGACGCTCTTGTTCTGCCGCCCATCTCTCCCTTCATCGAAGACCCGGCTGTTGCAACTACGACGGATTTCGGAACTAAAAGTTGTCTAGACTGGCAGGCCCTGTGGAAAAAGGGACGAGCCGCCCAAAACCCGTTCTGGTGAGTTCTTTAATGGAACATGATTATGAGGATGATGATGAGCACGAGGGAGGCGAGGCGTCATCTTTTTCAACATGTTCCCCCCGCGCGAAAACGGCTAAAGTTTAACGGTGTGTTTACAGTCTAGAACGGGAAAGCAGTCCAGCTGACGAGCGATGTCATTTATGTCCGTAGAGGCAACCATGTCGGGAGCATCGCCGCTTCTGCTTCCACCGATGATAACGGTGCTTATTACGGTGCCGAATCGTAAACCCGTTACCTGACTTTGCAGCCGCTGAAACTTTTGTGTATAGACGAGAGTCCGCTAACCGACGAATTTACAACTGCTTGTGAGTCCAAAGCGCTTTGTTGGCCAGCATGTCTTTCTGCTCCTCGCAGAAGTTCGCTTTCTTCGTTTGATTGGAATCAAAGGTCATGTCTCCCTTTGTCTTCTGCTTCGCTTTAACCTCTCGGCTGTCCTTGCGCTGTCGAGCACTCGGTGTTTTCTATCTATCTTGAGGAGCCGCATCCTCTGGTGCCGCTTGTTTCTTGAATGAGTCGCGCTGCACGATGAAAAAGTCTCTTATTTTCTTCGGGGAGGGCAGCTTTTTTGCGCTTTCGTCACGACCTTTGAGATATTTAATGTGATTCACTGCACCAGGCCTAAGTAGATATATTCGCTTACCACTTCCACTGCCTCGCCACCTATCTCAACCCGCTGTGCTGTCCCGAGCGAATATATCTACTTAGGCAAAGTTGTGACCCCAGATCCCAACCATGAGGCAGAGATAATTAAAAGGATCAGAATGGGGTGGGGTGCATATGACTCAGCGGCCAATGGAGCGTAAAAATAGGTGTAACATTAAGGGACAAGAAGAGAGCGGAGTGGGTCAGGGAACAAATACGTGTTAAGAACATATTAGTAGAGATTAGGAAGCTCTAATCTAGATATTAGAGATTAGCTGACCAAAGGCGCAGGTTTGATTCCCGGCCACGGCGGCTGCTTTTGTGATGGAGGATAAAAGCGAAAAAAATTCACAGCATATCGACGGGGTGAATGATGATGAGTGGGCGAAGCTCCTGAGGGGAAATCATCGGTAAAACCGTGACTCTTCAGTGAAAGTTCGCCCACTACATCTGTGTCCGAACGTAACGTCTAGAAAGTCTCGCTTAAACCGCGCGTCGGCACCTTGGGGCTGAGCTCGCCTGATGCGTTTTGCCGACGCCTCACGAGCTCTCACTGCATCGGGGTCTGCCTGCCGATACGCGCGCTTTCTCGCCGCTTCCCGTTCTCTGACGTTTTGGAGATCCTCTTCGCGCCGCAGCCGTGCCGCTTCGCGTACGGCAGGGTCCTCGCGCCGTTGCCGTGACGCTTGGGCCTCTCGTTCTCGAACGCTGGGATCTTGGCGGCGTCGTCGCGCAGCCAGACGACACGCTTCGGCCTCCCGCTCTCGTACGGCAGGATCTTGGCGGCGGCGTCGCGCAGCTTCACGGAGCGCTTCTGCCTCGCGGGCTCGCACATCTGCAGCCTTATCCATCCGAGGCGACTCCGAGCGCGCGCCAACAGCGAACGGATTTTATTACAACGCTCCCCGCCATCTAGTAAACAATCCAAGAACTAAACTAGAGGTAGCCACGCCATCTAGTAAACAATCCAAGCGCATCTTTTCATCATATACAAGTACCGCCATCTAGTAAACAATACAAGAACTAAACTAGAGGTAGCCACGCCATCTAGTAAACAATCCAAGAAGTAAACTAGAGGTGGCTACATACATACGTCGAGGATGGACAGACCCACGCCTTAAGGAGCTTCGCCCCTAAAACAACAAAAGCGCTATTGCACAGGGGAGATTTCGTAATAAAGGCAAACTAACTCGCAGGAAAAAGAAACTTTATTATTGCAGAAGAAAGAACTGTGTTGCGCTCAGCTGTTTCGCGTTCATATCTGCATCCATGAAAAACGTACCCGAGCTTCTCAATGCATCGCATGAATTGGTGGCCGCCACCGCTACATTCTACCTTGTTACAACGCAGACGCAGCGTGTATGCTGTTTCTGCCGTTGTAGGCACTTCTGGAGGCTTATGGTCCTTATGATCACCTGCATCCTTATGATCACCTGCGTCGTCCACAGCTACCTCAATGATGTACGCGCCAGACAGCATTCCGGTAACGGGGACGCGTAGTGCGCGCAAACTTGCACTTCACGACCGCGTTCGGTGAGTAGTGGGAGTAATCATTCGAACGGGGACCTTATCAGCTGCCTGCAGCGGACCTTGCCTTGTGTCCTCTCTGCCAGTATATCGAGACATCCGTGGTCCTCCGAAAAAACGTTTGGAGATAAAGCGGGCAAATGCATAGTGCCTATGGGAGGTAAACACACGGTGAGAAAAAGTTTCGAGAAGATATTTTGAGATATAACAGAGTTCGAGTTAAAGAGGAAAGAATTTGACGGACAGGCACCAGGAATGTTCTTCCCTTCCCCTTCTTGACTCTGCGCATGAAGCAAAAGCGGCGGGGCGCACATTCTATGCTGCAAAAAGTTTAGTGTGTTTTTACGTTCCTATTTGGAACGAAAATACCAAAATCCTTCTTCTGGGATACCCTACCGTTGATGCTTGTACTGTTGTTAGTGGGCTTTCTTATTTTATTAACCTGCTATGTCTCATGCAGGCACTTGGTAAGGAAGTGTGCACTGAAAAAGAAGTGCCAAGTCTGCAGGGCCAATCCTGCATGCCAGGGGACGATGCCGCTGTGTTTACTACCTCTTGTAATTGGGGGGTACTTTTGAATCCTTCTGCGCATTTTTTAAAGTTTATTAGCGATCTCTAGGACGTTTTTACCAGTCGCTTCAGCAACAAGGGGCTCCACCATGACAGCGTTATGGATGTGCTGCAGCCCTTATTCACAACAAACACCTTAACGGCGTTGGTTGCGACCAGCACGTGAGACCTTGACAGCACATTTGGTTTGGTTCTGTATACATTGTGACACGGATTCATTTCTACATAAAATGTTTAAACAAGTTCCGTGATTACATGCGAAGGTGGGAGCAACACCTTAAATTTACCCGTCGCTAATGATCGAGGGCGAGTTATGAAAATGCGTTGGCCAAAAATGTCAATTTAAATCTCCATGTTAGCGTTATTCCTAAACGTTTACATGTGTAGACTTTGTGCATGATTTCCCGCGTTACATTTCATTTGCTGGGCTATCGAAAAATAAAATAAAATGGGTATTTTGTTCAAGTTCCGTTTATTTGAACTTCCATGTTAGCGTTCTTGAAACTTTACCTCTGTAGCAGACGTGTTATATTTCATTTTTGTCGGGGTCAATATATTTTCTGATCTATGTTTTGCATTTGTTTTATGTGCATGTAATTGTACCCTCAGCATACTTGTGAAATAAATTTGTGTTAATTTGATTCAACTCCTTTCTTGATCGAATCAGGTGAAAGGTGGTGCGATTAATAAAACTTTGCGAGAATAGTTCTATGAAAGACGGTCATTGGGACAACTGAGCCAACCACTGGGCTAACCCCTTTTTAATTAAAAAGATATCTCGCTTGCGCGTGTCATTTTCTGTTCGGCCACCACGGTGACCCGTAATTATACCAAGCGGGCCACTGCTTAAATACTGCTATAATAACAACTGACGCAATAAAAAACAAACGCAACTTATGATATTAAACAACATAACTGCAGTCCGAGCGTAAATGGCAAGACAATAACTAAGAAATTCTTCTGAGAAGCTATCATCCCAGTCCTCATATTTTTTCATGTCATGTCCCTCAAGCAGCACAATAAGGACACAATCATAAAGCAATCATGAACTGGTTCATATTAGGCAATTCAACGCAAAAGACTTTTTCATGGGAAATTGGAATAGCGAAAATGTCGCTGCAATTACTTTATTTCCAATCCGTTACGAATGCTGCACCGAAGGAAAATCCGTAATTTTCATTGTTGTCGAGCGGGAAAGGCAAAACTAACGCAAAATGAGCTGCAGCGTTTATTTTTGATTTCGGTACCCACAGTCCACTGTACCTACAGTACATTTCAGCAATTGGACGACCCGCAAAACAAATTTCCAACGCTCCGCGCGTACAGCGTTTCCTGGCCCGGCCGGCCGCGCGGTAGGCCGCCGATTTCGCTTTCAATGGCCGTTGACTACAGCGCCGCCGCTATTTTCTGCGCGAAACGAGCACCTCCCCGGGCGGCCGGTCGGGCCACTCTAAAACTTCTAGTACACTCTACAGTGGGCGTAGATGCGCTGATGATGATGATGACTGCCCCAGGCAACCGAAATATGCATGGACGAAACGAAGACATGGCGGTTTTGTCCTCTCGCTCTTCGAATGGCCCGCATGGCTTCATGCCAGTTCTCGTTGTCGGTAAGAAATCTCGTTTCAACAAGGCATGTCAACACATTATTCTTTCCGATGTAAGTTCACGGATGTCGAAATCGTCAACTGTGGTTTCTGGTTGTGTCGGTCTCACTGTACTCAGAATCAGTCCAATTTCTTTCGGGCAGTATTTGTCCATCGGATCGCATGGGGTATCTGCGACATATAAATCAAGACTGTTGTCTTTTATAGGTAGTATGCCTTCATAATTCAATTCCCGTCTGCACTGGCTTTCGTGTTTTTGTGTTACCAGATTATTTCTCATCTTTCACCTAACTCGGGTTTTGGTGGATATGAGAGCTTACCGGTGAGTTCTGGCCCCGGTTACTTTCATTTCTAGTTTAACTTTTGCCGGTATCACCCTCCCTTCAAAATCAAACGCGTCAAACATCTCTGCTTCCAGGTTGTCAATGTCCAACGTGTTTTCAACTTCTCCGTTGATCTGGCACAAGCGATCATTTTGTTCCGTCAGTCTTTAAAAGATCGGTCAACTCACGCATTTTTGTGGCTTCTTGGTGCAGAGAAAGTCAACAACCTGTCCCATCATATCTTTAAGTCAAGTGGAGCGACTTCGGACTTCGTCACGGACTTCGATATGGCTCGCGATGAGACTCACGGAGCAGAAGTCGACGTCATCGTACCGGGAGTTACCCGACCGCGAAAGCGCATCTCATGTGCGTCGTCCAAGATCATGATGATGATGATGATGATGATGATGCCTTCAAAGATTTTGACACGTACCCACAAGCGGGGATTGGCCATGGCTAAATACCTTATTCTATTTTCTGAGGCCCGCAAAATACTAATTTATCTCTGGAAAGACAGAGGCCATAAAATGAAAACTCGCTATGAGTAAAACTCTAATTGCCCAATAATTAGTACCCTTCAGCAATTCAATCTACCTGAAGTAGAAAGAAAAGCTTAAATGAAATTAAATATATATCCCTTTTTGCATACCCCAAATCCAACTTTGCATGCCCAAATATATA